>CAJHZI010000792.1:0-217500 GCA_905160935.1 Enchytraeus crypticus
GAGAGAGAGAGAGAGAGAGAGAGAGAGAGAGAGAGAGACAGAGAGAGAGAGAGGGAGAGAGAGAGAGAGAAAGAGAGAGAGAGAGAGAAAAAAAAGGACAGAGACAGAAAGATCAGATACAATGACAGACAGACAGACAGACTGATAGACAGAGAGAGGCAGCACAGCGACAGAGAGAGAAAGAGAGAGAAAGAGAGAGAAAGAGTGAAAGAAAATCACAGGTAGCAATATATTATGATTCATTGATTTGTTGACAACCGCTTTGACAGATTGACCGATTGATTGATTGACCGATCAATTGATTGATTGATTTACAGAGTAATTGACTATCTTATCCGACTGTCTGACTTATTGTTTGATTAATTGGCAGATTGGTTGGGTGATTAATTGACTGAACAATAGATAGCTGCTCATCGGCTTGGTTTTGATTTCATAGAGCTCGATGTCGTCCTGGACGATTCTAGCACTCTAATATTGTTGTTGTTGCTACTGATGACCTTAGATCGACCGTTTCTAAGCAATCAATCAGTTAACTCATTGTTAATCAGTCATGACTGTTTTGTCATGACTATTTAATGACTGTTTTCTAAGCAATCAATCAGTTAACTCTTTGTTAATTGATCATGGCTGTTTTGTCATGACTATTTAATGACTGTTTTTTAAACAATCAATCAGTCACTCATTGTTAATCAATCTGCTATTTAAACGTTTTCATGTAGAAATTTATTAACTCTTAACATATGCCTTGTAGGCTAATGTACAGACTACGGTTGCCCTAGCACTCTGTGATGCCTTAGCCTGATGTCCTGTGTCCGTAGTCTTGCGAGAGGCTTTCAGGGACCAGATGTGGACCGACCTATTGGGTCGTTAATTAGTCTATGTATCTAGGTCTGGAGTTACCTATCTGCACTGTCGCCTTATAGCCTATGTTTAGCACGATCGGTCTCTGTATTAGTCGCTATAGCGTATCATAATTATATTATAACTGTATTAATCGTAAGATGGAGCAAGGGACTGGTCCGTGCTACAGACCGATTAATCGCAACGAGACAGAGACAGTTTCGTGGTTACTGTACGCACACTGCGCCACAAATTGGACGAGCTTTAATAAAAGGTTCTAAGACGACAAATATAAACACATATAATATTATAGATCTACCTGACTGACATCAAACACAGAGTTCGTATTGTCCTACTCAATGAAGTTCGCAACTCGACTACCCAACGCAGCTCAACAAACTAACGTCACTCACCTACTACTCACTAACGTCACTCACCTACTACTAACTAACGTCACTCACCTACTACTAACTAACGTCACTCACCTACTACTAACTAACGTCACTCACCTACTACTAACTAACGTCACTCACCTACTACTCACTAACGTCACTCACCTACTACTAACTAACGTCACTCACCTACTACTAACTAACGTCACTCACCTACTACTAACTAACGTCACTCACCTACTACTAACTAACGTCACTCACCTACTACTCACTAACGTCACTCACCTACTACTAACTAACGTCACTCACCTACTACTAACTAACGTCACTCACCTACTACTCACTAACGTCACTCACCTACTACTAACTAACGTCACTCACCTACTACTAACTAACGTCACTCACCTACTACTAACTAACGTCACTCACCTACTACTAACTAACGTCACTCACCTACTACTAACTAACGTCACTCACCTACTACTAACTAACGTCACTCACCTACTACTAACTAACGTCACTCACCTACTACTAACTAACGTCACTCACCTACTACTAACGTCACTCACCTACTACCGACTAACGTCACTCACCTACTACTAACTAACGTCACTCACCTACTATCGACTAACGTCACTCACCTACTCCCGACTAGCTCTACAGCTAGTCTCTTATATACCCTCTACCGTTCACTGTATCATTATGTTATTGTATCATGTATTATTGCCATTCTGTATTATTGTATCATATATTATGAATTATTGTCGTACTGTATCATGTATCATGTACATGTATTATTATCTTCCTGTATCATGTATTATGTATTATGTATTACTGTTTCATGTATCATGTATTATGTGTTACTGTATTATTCTCCTACGGTATTATTCTGTTCCTGTATTATTCTGTTCCTGTATTATTCTGTTCCTGTATTATTCTGTTCCTGTATTATTCTGTTCCTGTATTATTCTGTTACTGTATTATCGTCAATATAGACTATGCCTGCTAAGTTACTAATTCAGTTCCTATATTATATTAATTTCGATATAAACTAATATAATTTTAAAATCAAACATCTGACTGATTGAAGAGAATTTATCTACACTGGAACGTCTGGCATTTCAAGTATCGAATAAAATCGAATCTTATTATGCTGATCTGAAGAGATATAAGCCTGGACAAACGGCATATTGTCAGGGTTGTTCTACGGCGGCATACCACATTGGTCATGCTGCCTGTTTGTCTTACAGTTATAATGTATGATAGTTGTCTATACATTGTCTAAATACATTCCTTATGACGCATTCCTAATGTGCAAATACTGCGCATTCCTCAGTCTCTTTTAGATGAGAGGTTGTAGTGTGTTTAACGTCATGGTCAGAAGCGCAAGGCTTCTCTTCAGGACAACTCGACACACTCGAGCTTCCGTCACAGATTAAGTTAACATATGGTTACTTAACATTAAATAATGAGATTAAAAAACTACGTACAAACCCTGAGAGTGTGTTTATTCAGTTAAAAGCGGATTTATGTTTCCATTAAAACATAATTTTGTCTGGAATACAAGGTGTGCAACAAAACGTTACCGATGTGTTCACCATTGTCTTACGTATGCTCGCGCCTTCTTCAGGACTAAATTTAAATTTTTTACTTGCACCATTTTCTAAACCTTTTTAAAGGGGAAGAACCCATTTATATATACAGGGTCAAATTCTGATTTTAATTTTTACTAAAACTCCGCCTGCTAAGGACCGGAATCTATCAGACTACAAATGAAAATTTTTATTGGCGGGCCTAGGGGGCGGACCCCCCTAGGCCCCCTTCTGGATCCGCGCCTACCTGTCTAAACCTATCCTAAACTTTCCTCTCATTTAGGCCTGGCTGGATTTCTAAATCACTAAGTAAAAAATAAACACTTAAGCTCAATTGACGTCCCTGACATCATCCTTGTATGAGGAAACGGACATTAAACCTTTATTATTATTATTATTATTATTATTGTCATTATTATTATTATTATTATTATTATTTCAAACTGACATTATTGAAATAAATATTTTAGATCTGACGAGAGCTGTTGCAATGCTGTGCTTAATAGCGGTCATCAAGGCGACTTTACAAGTATTGCTTGCATAATAAGCGCAGTTTATTGACTATATTGTAATGCATTGATTAGTTGACAACTGATAACTGACTAGTGATTAATTGGATGATTGATTATTAGATCTACTGATTGATTCGTTGATTGATTGATTAGATACCTCTCGGACATTGAATATCTCTCAGAATGCTGATAAATGCAACAAAGCAGAGTCCACTGAGACATCTTCAGTTGGAGCACCCTTCAGCATGGTAGATCAACTTCTTAAGGACAACAAGGAATCCTATCAGTCCTTAAGGTCAAGGTCAATATCATCACGCGATCATGCACTCCTCCACCAATCAGCTAATCCCATCCAACAATACCTATCCGCACCCGCTAAATCATATCCAGCCTTGAACTCTGACCCGGGATCTAAAGACGAATTACCGAAACACTCGGAGGTCGTTGGAAAATCGAACTTTTCGCCGAGGACAAGTGGAGTGGGTGGTAGTTTGGTGGTGGAGGTGGAGAAGGGAAGGGTGGGATTAGGGTTCTGTATTGAGGGAGGGAAGGGATGTGCTGCGGGGGATAGACCTATAGCTGTCAAACGAATATTTAAGGGTTAGTATTTAATTGATGATTAAAATTGATGATAATATATAATGGTATGTTAGATGATTTAAAGACCCACTCATATATGGAAATGAAGGGGAAGACGGAAGACAGAGAAGAGTGGAGGCGTTATATACCATGGACCTGCCAGTAGGCAGTGCACTAAGAGAGAGAGAGTATTTGATTAGTTAATTATCTTGAGCATCATCGTCATTATCATCAGCATCATCATCATCATCATCATCATCATGTTCCCTTTAATTTTCCTTAATTGTAAATAATGTCCTTAATTGGTTTCATGGACTTATATTATATAATTTTCTATACTGCATCCCTTCGACCTTTAGTTAAAACGGCTGCCATTTCTAATAATTTAGCTTTCATTCCGTCTATACTGCGGTGCAAGCCTAATCGAAGAAAGGACTGTGATTCAATTTAAATTATACGCAGTATTCCAACCATGATAAAGTGTAGAAAAATGTTACCATCATTTTGAGGCCCTAGTTTAGTAAGCTAATGAATGTATTGCTCGATTCATCAGCGCTCTGTAGACTTTGTTTACCCATTGGGGTAAAGCAGTAGCGTCATAGCTCTGACCTGTGAATGGTTTCATGACACGTCGCAATAAGACACCTTTAATATCTCATCGTCATTCCTTATAAACCATCACAGTTTACTTTGTCACGTGTTATTTCACCGTTCAGTATTAAATAGTTACAGACTTGAGGGTTGAGGATTAAACAGGATTGTTTTCTCAGAGAAAGACGCCCCTGCCCAGTAAATGTTAGTTGAAACTGAGGAAGGCATAGGGGCCCACTTCGTCATAAGCAAAATCCCCAAGAATAATGGTATATCAAAAGGAATGTTCTAGATGATTTAAAGATCCACTCGTATGTCGACATGAAGAGAAAATCGGCAGATAAAGAGTGGAGGCGTTATATGACCTTGGACCTGCCAGTAGCCAGTGCACTAAGAGAGAGAGAGAGAGGCCTATGTTATAGATAGTTACTGACGTTATAGTCACTGATTGATAGTCATTCGAGCTGAAAACTGACGTTAAACTTGGATATAGTCTTAGGATATTATGTGTGGTAGAAGAAAACGGCTGATAAAGTTGAATGGAGGCGTTATATACTATGGACCTGCCAGCAGGCAGTGCACAAAGAGAGAGAGGCAGACTTGAGAAACACAATCTTCGTAACGGTAGCTCGAGTGTGCCGAGTCGGCTTGAAGCAAAGCTTTAATTGTGCTTCTGAACCTTGACGTTAAACCCACGACAACCTGTCTATATCACGCATGAAGTAGTGTGACTTAAACGCTGTTGTGTAATTATTGCGTACAGTACCTACGGCCCTCGAGATCCTTCAATAGAATGATTGGCTCTAAAGCTTTGGTTAAACCGATGAATGTGGAATTATGACTTACATTTCAGTGCCGGGTTTTATTTGTTTACGATTGTTAGTTGTTAAAATTTTCAATAAATAATATCACGTTTTCTTGTCTCATATCAATAGAAGAAAATTATCATGGAATTTTAAACTCATAAATTTTCATGCATTAATACTCGTAACTCTGCTAACAACCTGTAAAAATTTATTTGTTCCGGGTTAAATCAATCCTTTACGTTCGCTTACTTCCGTTTTGAAACTTCTTAACTAACGGTTGCTCTTCGGTGATTCAAAGTGAAATTATGCCTATTTTAAAGCAATGAAATGTGTGTTGTAAGTGTGTGATTAAAGTGTTATAAATGAAAAAGACTAGATGTTGTGTTGCGTAACATTACGCTGCGTTAGGTTATGTTAGCTTATTCGATGTTATACGAGCGTATGTGTTATTATCTATGTCCTGTTATACTATCTTTAAAAAACTTCCTCCTAGCGTGCCGTTAGCTATTTGGAGTCGACACGGAGGAATCTAGATAGGAAATAGGACATTAAGGTCGTCTATCCATCGACCTGAAGCCATCAAGTGTACACGACTAGGTTTTTATTCGCCTCTCGGCAGAGAAAAACTCGCGTCGCTTCGCAGTCTCGAACTCGCAAACTCTCATTCACGGAGTGAGACCTCTACCACTGCGTCAAGAGGCGTTCCTAGATATTTCTTATATTATCTTAATTATAACTTATATATATATAACATATTTCCAACGTCAGGAAGGGCATTCGGTTTGAGCGCCCAGACTCCAGAAATTGCTACAAAACTTAAACGAATGGAAAATAGTCTGTTCGTATCCAGACCCTGGTTAAACTGAGATTTAAGGGAGGATGATGATGATGATGATGATAACATATTTCTTTGATATGTTATGTTATCTTATGATAGTTATCTATGTTATCTTATCATTAGTTACCACATGTTGTCCTATGATAGTTTTCCTATGCTATCTTATAATAGTTACCTCATTTTGTCCTATGATAGTTTTCCTTTGTTATCTTATAATAGTTACCTCATTTTGTCCTGTGATAGTTTTCCTATGTTTTCCTATGATAGTTATCTCATGTTGTCCTATGATAGTTAACATTGTTATCTTATGATAGTTACCTCATTTTGTCCTATGATAGTTTTCCTATGTTTTCCTATGATAGTTAACTCATGTTGTCCTATGATAGTTTACCTATGTTTTCCTATGTTATGTCACACAGGTCAGACGGCTGTGGAAGCAGTCCTAAGTCCCGGTGACGTCATAGAAAGAGTCAATGGGACTGATTTCTCCGGGATGTCCCAATACGAAGCCTGGAACTTCCTAAAACTTCTACCAGAGGGCGCAGTGTCTCTAACTATCAGGAGATAAGTGCACGAGAGATGTGGCTCATCGGTTAAGAGGTTTTCCCACGGCTGGGGGTTCCCGATTCGAATCTCTGTCCGGCTGAGTAAATGACTTTCAATGGAATAGATATAATTTTTTTCTTGGATGAAAGAAATTTATAATAAGAAAATAAATCGAAGAAAAGTTCTCTCATATTTATAAATTTATAATTTCTATCAATTTCTTTATGCTTAATGCCGAAATGGTGGACCACGGTTCAAATTCCTGCGCTAACATTGTTTCGATCATTACCGTGTGATCAACTAAAGCTGACGAATCTCTAAATAAGGCTTTCTACGTCTCTGCTTCAATCATCTAATCCAACATCTCTAATAGGAAATCATCGTGTCCGGCTTTACAGGATTTAGTATCTACTGTGAATTCCCGCACATAGAAAGAAATAGTATGTGTTTACTTGCAATTGCTTACGAGTCATTGTGACTCTTAGCCTAAAGATTTCGAGTACTTAAAAGTTGATTCTTCATTTTAATTTTACCCATGAATGTAGTCTTCTTTTTGAAGTATGCCATAGCTCACTAAGCTTCATTAATCATGAACTGTGATTGGTTGAACAACGTGGACTGCCATTAACCCAACAGGACACTGGTACGAAGCCCTGGCCGCCTCAACGTGTTTCATCGGCTGATGTAACCACAATCGAATACGGGATTAAATAATGAACTCAGAGCTTTCAAGAATATATTTAAATATTACCATTTTAAATGTTCTTATTTTTATAAATTTTCTCTTATTCAAATGATTACATTGATTCTTGTTTAACTTGAGATTGCTTATATGCCATACAGTGTTTGTAAATTGAATACATCGATCAAAACGATCCGTTCTTTTGAATGATCGATCTTTTTCCGTTTGATCAATCAGTTTTATGTATCGATTGCAATTACAGCGACTTGATATCGATAAGACACGGATTTTATAAATCTTAATTTGGAATATCCGTGTATACATTTCTGCTATCATTGTATTGTCGTCCGGAACAATATTATTAGCCTCGGCTACAGCTAATAGCACATACGAGTGCTCCCGTCGTTTGTGGATAATCGTTATCTACTGCTGATCTACAGATGATTGGTTCTAATCTCTGCCCGCTCGTAACTGCTTCTTTGAGGAATGAAACAGACGTTAAATGAGATATTTACTTTCAGTCTTTTTAAAATTGTTGTACTGACATGGCGGAATTATACAAGAATGCAAACTATGGAGATAATAATTAATTGATAATATAATGATATTGATAATAGGGGATGGGGATTGGCTGGTTGGGTGGTGTAGGACAGAGAGAATTTGAGACAGTCTATTTGTATCCAGACCCTGGTTAAACTGGGATTGAACGGATGATGATGATGATAATGATGATGATAATGATATTGAAAATGTGCGCATGGTATTACTTAGTAAACGCTCGCTCAATGAATATTGATATATTACTAACAAACGATTCCGACGTTGCTAGTTAATTGTTTTCGTGCTACAGCATTCGTTTAGTCACACGATTAACTCTGCTTTCTAATGCGACACTTTTAAACGTGAGCCGGTTCATTTGAATGCGACAATAAAGCTCTCAGAGTAATTCAATACGATGAAACTATAGACAAGTTAGAAGTTATAACAATATACTCTCCTGATCTAAATATATATGTCTGCAGATCTATTTATCGCTAACATTTCAGAGACTGTAATATTACTACTCACAAATCAGACTACTTTGATTGCTACTACCATTAAACTATTAAATTACTACTTTGTTATATCAAACGAAGAACTGTAAATTGTTGAAGTCCGAAGAGATATTGGTGACTAGTCGGACTGGGCTTACTGCCGCTTATCTATTAGTTTATCTATTAGTTCTCAGTCGATACTTAATTGATACTCTATATACTGATGAAGTAGTAAGTACTGTTAAGTAGGATACTCTATACTGATGAAGTAGTAAGTACTCTTAAGTAGGATACTCTATACTGAAGAAGTAGTAAGTACTCTAAGTAGGATACTCTATACTGTTGAAGTAGTAAGTACTCTTAAGTAGGATACTCTATACTGAAGAAGTAGTAAGTACTCTAAGTAGGATACTCTATACTGATGAAGTAGTAAGTACTCTAAGTTGGATACTATATACTGATGAAGTAGCTGGGACCTTTTAGTATGGATGAATGAATTCTTAATTGCAATGCGTATTCTGTCCACTACAAATCTCTACTTCAATTTTAAAGATGCTTTACAACGTAGAACAATTTATTTATTTTGTTTTTCTAATTTTGCAGATATTTCGACTTTCGCTTTAGTTGAGGTGTAAAAGAATTCGTATACTTTGATATCTCAATCGAAGATTAATATTTGTTATTTTTGTATTCATTGTTAAAGCTTTAAGATTAATTTGTAATTTTGCAACTTTTGTAACTGTAATCAATTCTGTAATTTTTTAATTCTTTGATTGCATTTCGTTTCGTTTTGGATTATGTAATTCAAATTCATTATGCCATAAGTGTCTATGATATACATTGTATATAGGCCCGCATTGATAACTTAACGTACTTGATTATAGTTAGAATAGAATCTTGCACACCATTATTTTCCGTTTAGATATTTTAGTCGTAGCAATTCTATCGTAATTATTTTATCGATGAAACACTTCTATTGCAATATTAGTATACTGTACATCATAATTTTTTATATTGTATTTTAAGCTAACAATAAAATAACTAATGATATTGTATTCAATGCTTCTGCTACTGACTAATGCTCCACTGACAGGCGTTGTATCTGACAAGTGTCAATTCATTTGTCGCTTGTGCTTAATTAACTATCAGTTAGGCTGTCCTATCAATTATCTACATTTAAACCGGACTAACTTATCAGTGATCTACATTATAAGTGAACTACCTTATCAGTGAAATACATTATAAGTGAACTACCTTATCAGTGATATACATTATAAGTGAACTACCTTATCGGTGATATACATTATAAGTAAACTACCTTATCAGTGATATACATTATAAGTGAACTACCTTATCAGTGATATACATTATAAGTGAACTACCTTATCAGTGATATACATTATAAGTGAACTACCTTATCAGTGATATACATTATAAGTGAACTACCTTATAAGTGATATACCTTAATCTTAGGAAATTCTTTAATTTCCTTTTCTTTGGACTGATTTTCTGGATTTTGGAATTTGCACCTTTTTGCACTCTTTTTGCTTGCCGGCTTATTTTGTCTCAATAGTGCTCGCTGCTGTCATTGGTGACTCTAGCACTCTAATTGTTATTATTATTATTATATTTATTGTTATTTTAAGTGAACTACCTTATCAGTTATCTACCTTATCAATGATCTACATTATAAGTTGACTACCGTATCAGTGTAATTCTTATCAGTTGCCTACCTTAATAGTAACGTATCTTATAAGTAATATATATTGTTAGTATCTAAGCTATCAGTGATATGTCCTATCAGTGATTTACACTATAAATGACCTACATTATCAGTGTTCTACCTTATCAGTGGTGTATCTTGTACGTTATTTATATTATCAGTGATTTATCTTGATTTAGCGTATCAGTGATATAGGCAATCAGTGATGTATCTTATCAGTGATAGGCTATCAGTGATTTATCTTATCAGTGATATAGGAAATCAGTTATTTTACAGGTTATCAGTGATTTAGACTCTCAGTGATTTAGACTATTAGTGATTTAGACTCTCAGTGATTTAGACCATCAGTGATTTAGACTATCAATGATTTATCTTATCAGTGATTTAGACTTTCAATGATTTATCTTATCAGTGATTTAAACTATCAGTGATTTATCTTATCAGTGATTTAAACTATCAATGATTTATCTTATCAGTAATTTGGACTATCAATGATTTATCTTATCAGTGATTTGAACTATCAATGATTTATCTTATCAGTGATTTGAACTATCAATGATTTATCTTATCAGTGATTTGAACTATCAATGATTTATCTTATCAGTAATTTGGACTATCTAGCTAGAATATCCTAGGCTGCAAGCAACGCTCCTATCAGCACAATCCGATAATGAAACGACAGTTAAACCCTGTTTATCATTGTTTTAAAATTTAAAATCCAAGCAAATATACCACTATCATAGAATTATATGCTGACAATATAACAAAGTGCTGATTCAAATTTAAAGCATGGATGATACTGCTATTCAATCTTTAAATTTGTCGTTTTCTATACCTCTTGTAACTCCAGTTCCAAATATGAATATTTTTCCAATTGCTATTTTTCCTGGACTCATCCTACTTGCTGTCTCTTGCACTTCTGCAGATCTTTAACTTTAATTTTAAATTACAAATCCTACGTTGGAATAAATCTCTTTTATTTCATACTTCATAATTTTGACTGCCGCAATTTATAATACGAATTATTGATTGATCGATTGATTCTAAATTGTGATTTATTGTTTTAGGAATATATATATATATATATATATATTTATAATATATATATATATATATATATATATGTATATATATGTATATACATGTATATAGTATATATATATATATATATATATATATATATTTATATATATATATATATATATATATATTAAAGTGATTAATTATATTGAAGTGAAATATACTTTGATTTATTTAGCCTTTAGTTAGGCAATCATAGCTAATTCTATAGCTTTAATTTTTATTAAAATTTATTAGCACAGTAATAGCTAAATACTATTCTTAATTTTTGTTATATCAATTTGAATTGATTTCCCACACTGCTTTATAAATTCGCCTGTGATATTTTTATTTCAAATAAATTCATTGATGTCTTTTGTGTGTTCTTTATTTTTATTTCCTGATTTAAAAACTAAGCAGGCGGTGAATTTAATCGCCTATAAATAAAAGACCATCGAATTTAACGTTGATTGATTTGCACTGAAGCTCTAGTCGTAAGGATTATATATGTTATCAATTACTCATTTTATCTTGTTATTAGGCTATCTTATTATTTTCTTATTTTGATTGCCTTACTCTCTATCTCTCTCTCTCTCTCTCTCTCTCTCTCTCTCTCTCTCTCTCTCTCTCTCTCTCTCTCTCTCTGAAGGAAAAAGATGCAGGGGCAGGCCGAGATTAGGTATGTTAGATGATTTAAAGATCCACTCATATGTGGAAATAAAGAGGAAGGCGGAAGACAGAGAAGAGTGGAGGCGTTATATACCATGGACCTGCCAGTAGGCAGTGCACTAAGAGAAAGAGAGATTGCCTTACAGATCATTTCCAACATCAGAAAGGCATTCGGTTGGTGAGCGCCTAGGCTCCAGAAATTGCTACAAAAATATAAACGAATGGAAAAGTCTCAAATAGAGGATTGACTGATGATATGATGTAGAACAGAGAGGATTTGAGACGGTCTATTCGTATCCCGACCCTAGTTAAACTGGGATTCAAGGGAAGATGATGATGTCGATTGCCTTAGAGATTATTCATAAAAAAGACGTACAGTTTATATCATGTTTCGAATTTTGTAGAAGTAGACTTATTGACCTACTGTAGTTTTAGGTTAAAATTCAATTTTAAAAATAATCAGCTGTATAAAAGAGTTTAATAAATTCTAATTATACAATTAAATTGAACAGCAATAGAGGCACTGTGCTATGAGTTAATAGAAGCACTGTGCTGAGAGTTAATAGAGGCACTGTGCTGTGAGTTAATAGAGGCACTGTGCTGTGAGTTAATAGAGGCACTGTGCTGTGAGCTAATAGAGGCACTGTGCTTTGAGTTAATAGAGGCACTGTGTTTGTGAATTAATAGAGGCACTATGCTGTGAGTTAATAGAGGCACTGTGCTGTGAGTTAATAGAGGCACTGTGCTGCATATTAATAGACAACGTCTACTCCCACGATATCTTATCTCTGATCGAGTTTTCTTTCTCCTTCATGATCTTGTAAATCATGATCTTTGATCAGATCATAATTAGATCATATCTTTTAAACACATGCGATTTTCATGTGTGTAACTATACGAAATAAAAAAATTAAGACTAACAACTGTGCAAAACTAAATAATAACTAGCTGCTGCTCGTAGCTGCTAGCAACGGAGGACTTTTTCTTATTACAAGTTTATTGTTTACATTTTTGGGTTACACAATAACCACTGAGTTTTAACATAACATAACATAACAGTTTCTGAGTCAGAAAGCAAATTATTGCTTGTTTAAGACTCGTTAAAACACAATAAAAACTAAAAACTAGACCTACACAATTAACTAACAGAAAGCATGAAGTCCTCTATACATGTACTTAACTAACACAATATACATATTTAGGCTAGATATGACATTAAACAGCGTTTACAGAAAAGCAAGGTAAATAGCTATGTGAATGGAAAAATAGCTTTAGTTTCTGTTTTAGACCTAGCCTAATGACATATATCTATGCAAGCTAAAATACCTTAGTAAGGCCTAATATCTAACAAGTAATTTTACACATAGGGCAATATTACACCAACTTCTTATATTTATCGTACAAATTTTTAAATTGATTTATGGATTTTGCTTCTACAACTTCCTCTGGAAGCTCATTCCATCTATTAATAACTCTCTGACTAAAAAAGTTTTTACGTGTATCTGATCTACTTCTAGGTTTAACAAGTTTGTATTTATGACCTCTAGTTCTGCAGCTATTAGTTAAATTAAACCAAGTGTTGTAATCAACCTTACTAAGTCCCTCTAGCATTTTGAACACTTCTATCAGATCTCCCCTAGCTCTTCTCTCCTTCAGAGTTACTAATCTTGTATATTTTAGTCGGTTTTCATAACTAAAATTCTTGCACTCCTTAATCAGTTTTGTCGCTCTAGCCTGTACTTTCTCTAATTTATCTATATCTGTTTTTAGATAAGGACACCAGCTTGGACACAATACTCTAGTTTAGGCCTAACCAATGATTTTATATAATTTTACTATTATATCTTTTCTTTTTCTGGTCATAGTTCTTTTAATCAAACCTAGAACAGAATTCGCACTGTTAGCTACTTTATTAACTTGTTCTCTAAACTTTAATGACTTATCTACCAATACACCTAGATCTTTTTCACTATTGGTCGACTATTTTTACCCAAATGCATTATCCTACTCAATATATAATCAATATTGAATTCCATCTGCCAGATATTAGACCAATTTTGTATTTTTACTATATCATCTTCTAATATTCTAACATCATGAGCATTGTTAACACTTTTTGCAATTTTTGAATCGTCCGCAAATTTATTAAATTTAGAGTTTCTTCATCTATATCATTAATATATATTATAAATAATAGAGGGCCCAGCACGGATCCCTGCGGCACACCACTTTTAACATCAGCCCATTCAGAAAACTCACCCTCAATGCACACTCTTTGTCTTCTATTGGTCAACCAACTCTCTATCCATCTTAGTATATTACCTGTTATACCGTGCGCCTCTAACTTTTTAATTAATCTCTTGTGCGGAACCTTGTCGAAAGTCTTTGCGAAATCTAAATACAGAACATCCACACAATTTCCTTTGTCTAGTTCATTAGATACTGCCTCAAAGAAGTCTAATAAATTAGTGAGACAGGAACGTCCACTAGTAAAGCCATGTTAACTATTTCTTATTAGCTTATTTACTTCTAGAAAACTAGTAACTTTATCCTTAATGAGGCTCTCGAAAACTTTCCCAATAATACTTGTAAGACTGATAGGTCTATAGTTTTCTGTTTTGTCCTTTGCACCTTTCTTATGTATTGGTACAATTATAGCCTCCCTGAAATCCTAAGGGACAAACGCTGTTTTTAGACTAGAGTTAAATAGCATTACAAGGCTAGGAGCCAACTCTTCACTAAGCTAATTTTTTAAAGCTACTCAATTTATAACCCGATTTTGTATAGGCACTAGACTCCCCTAAATGCAGGCCTGAGACATCCGATATGTCTTGTATAGAATTAGATGAGCAAAATAATTACGAAATGCTATTTCTAAAGTTTCTCAATTATTTGCTAAATGAAATCTAAAATAGAAAGCTTGCTTGCGCGTTTTAGCAATCAGCTGAATGTTTGTAAACAAACAGTCCCACATGTGAAAATGTAAATATTATTAATATAATATAATAAATATAACACTATTTCAAAACGAAAAATGTCACTAAAATGTGTTAAATTAATTTGAACTAAAAGTGAACTTAACTATTTAACTAATTGTTCATTTAGTATTAGAATTTTTCTAAAGTTTTTTTTAACTATCTTTCATTGTAAATTAAATTATACATTTTTTTGTATTATTTTTTATTGTACATATAGTAAAAACATTATACAAATTGAATTGTAGCCGACTCTACATATCCATCGAAGATGTCCAGATTGAAGATAATTATCTAAAAAATTCAGTTTTAGAATCAAATTATCAGGAGCCCTGGAGAGCCCTTCCTAGTGGTTGTTAGACTGCTTTGTGCAGTTAGGTTCTCATTGGAAATTTAGAATCAAACGAGTGAGCACTTTATAAATTCATTGATTGATTTATTGGCTTCCCGTGTTATATATGCAGAGTAGATCAACTGTATCGTGTAGAAGTAACTAGGTTGAAATTGAAGCGGGCAATGGGAAACCACGTCAGAAACCATATTTATCAAAATTAAAGCCTATATTAATTAATGCTCGTTAAGCTTGTCCTTGGCGGAGGGATCTACTTGTTGGTCAACAGAGTTCACTTAGTAAATGTGAAAACTTAAGAGTATGATCCTTGCATATACCACCAGTTGCTATCTAGAGAGAGACACTGTTCAATATTCTAATTTGCATACAATATTCAATAAACAGTATTCATTATTTCAAACAATATTCAATATTTTACATATATTTCAATTATTATTATTTTTTTAGAGTTTCACAGTAGACTGACGCAATGGAAGACTACTATGAGATCCTTGGCCTGCCTCACAACGCCAGCTCCGCTGAGATCAGGAGAAGATTTCAGTCTCTCGCTCTCAAGAATCATCCGGATAAATTGTTGGGCAATCGCGTATATGATAGTAATCGTACAGCAGACAGTAATCATGCAGTAGATACAAGTCATAGCTCTTCGACACTCTGGGCGAATAATCAACTCAAAAAGTGTTCTAACGCTGCCTCAGATGTTGGCAAGATAAAATTTAAAACAAGCGAATGCATGTCTATAGAGTTTAATAGTAAGCAGTCGGTGAATAATCTTGCCGAGTCAAACTCCATTCTAACTGATCAACCTCATATCAGCGATAATTCAAGTGAAATTGCTGCACAGCATTTAGGAGAATCAGTCGGTGATAAGTTAAAGACATATTCTGCGGGAAATAGTCAAAACACTATCGGTAATATTTCAGAACCTAATTCAAGGACAAATATTGAACACTTTACCAATGAGAATTCAGAAGTACATGTAAGAAGCTGCCATCTTCTGTCTGTCTCTGAACTACATTCTCAACAATCTGCTGATAAACATTTGGAACAAAGTGCAACTTTTTCTCAACGGGATGCCGTGCCATTTCATCTGATTTCAAAGGCTTGGAAGATACTGAGCGATCCAGAGTTGAAAGCAGTATATGATGCTTCTTGGACCCAGCGATGTCTAACACAGGAGTGGCCCATACATGACAGAGTCAGCTTTGAGGAGTTGACGTTGAGTGAGGATGGGACGATGTTTACTTACCCGTGTAGATGTGGAAGTGAGTTTATGATGGATGAGAGAGATCTTATGTTTCAAGTGGACTATGTCTGCTGTCTTACATGCTCTTTGTGTATTCAGATTATATACTAGAAAATTTCTTGTGATTTTAATCAATTAATTAATTAGTTAATTTATAGTAATTAATTAATTAGTTAATTTGTAGTAATAAATTCATTATTGCACTGTCTATTATCTGACATGATCTTTGCTTATTCAGATTATATGCTAGAAAATTTCTTGTGATTTTAATTAATTAATTAGTTAATTAATTAATAGTAATTAACTAATTAATTAATTAAAATCACAAAAAGTTTTCTAGCATACAATTTGAATAAGCAAAGATCACGTCAGATAATAGACAGTGCAATAATGCATTATTGAACTAATTAATTAATTAATTAATTATTGCACTGTTTATTGTCTGACGTGCCTATTCAAATTATATACAAGAAAATTTCTTGTGATCATAATTTATTAATGCATTAATAGTAATTAATTAATTGTTGCACTGTTAACATAACGTTACAATTATATGCTTGTTTAAGACTCATCAGGCTCTTAACTAAAATTATTAATATAAATCAATTCATACAGACTTCATGTCAACATGTGAAATTTATACGTAGCCTATGTGTAACACTGAACATGCAAATAATGATCTGACTAGACGATTTTGGCTGGTAAACTTTCAAGAAACTATGTTGGTAATCGATTGTTTTGCTAAGAAGCCTGTACATTATTAGCCCCAACTTCAGATTCAGGAGAAAGCTTAATATAGTGCCTTGGTGACAATTGATAACCTGGATTAAAGTGCCCGTTGAGTTAAGTTGGATAGATGTCAAATTGTCCTTCCACTCATAAATTTATTTGACTATCAGATTTCATCAGCCAATTCACTCACATTCATCTTTTCACTAGTTCATCCTTCCTTCTATCATTCTAATACCATAGAGTGATTGCGAGATTGATGCTGTTATACAGAAGCTTCTATTATATATTTTCTTACAAAGCACAGTGAGGTTGTGAATTTCTAGGTACTTTACCAAGCTATGCTTATTAAGCCTGGTGGTATTGCTGTTGTAACTATCGGAAGAAGTCAGATGCCAATAGCATTGGTAAAGGATTGGGACACCGATACCATTCAGCATTGCAAATGTAACGAAATCATAACAATATAGCATAAGTTTCAAAGCTGGTAAAGCTAAGGTTAACGTCAGTTTCCTCACTCAAAAGCGATGTCAGTGACGAGTGAGCCCAGGATTTGAAGCCCGCACATGAATGGCAGAATGCCGCAAAAATACAAAATTATTTGGTATGGCTTTAATCTCTCTACAGCGTTAATGATGGTAAAACTTTTAATAATGAATTATTTTGTTAATTTGTTGTAGTTAATATATCTTAAATTTCTTGACGCTTAAAAATGAACATTAATTGCTGCTTCTTAAGACAAATTGGAATATTAATATGATTATTGTAATCTAATTCTGCTAATTTCAATAGGCTTGTCTTTCCTAATTAAAGCACTCTTGAATCTGTTATGTTAAACTATGTTGAATCTGACAAGTACAGTGCATTATATAGTTCATGTCAGTGTTGTTCACGAGGACTTTAATAGCCTAACAGAACAACAATTAGATTACCATTGTCATTAATGACAACATCGAGCACTATTGAGACTAATCCAAGCCGGCAAGCAAAAGGAATGGCAAAAAACGGTGCAAATTCCAAAATCCATAAAATTAGTTAAGATATAAAGAGAATTAAAGAAATGGAGGTTTACGTGCTGGTCGCTACCAATGGCCACTGGATGAAAAAGAGAGGTGGAACTGTGTCAAATATCTTATTACTAAATATCTTATATAGGCCTATTATAACTTATACCACATAAGGAAAGCAACGGGAAACCACCTCAGAAGCCATATTTTTCCCAAGCTATAGGCTACATAAGGTATAATAATAATAATAACACACATTATAGTGAAATGATATGTTGATATCTATCACTTTTAATGCCACATGTTAAATCCTTTAGGCAATTTAGTCCATTTTCCGTGAGCCAGTCCGGTGAATGTGTGAGATTTTACTCTCAGATCAGCGCGGCTGGGATTCGAACCCACAAGGGTTCAATTCACCTAAGGGTCTGTCATTTAAAACTTCATGACGTTATCTACACCTCAAACCATTGCGCTATTGAGACATTCGATGGATAAGGCAAAGACTTTATGAAGGGATTAACTTGTTGATCTAAGCAGTGCTCTTATAGATCGAGAAAACAGACTTAGAATTAATATGCACCATGGACCTGACACTTGGCAGTGCACTGAAAAAGACACCGCATAAAATGGCACCAAAAGTTCTATTTTTGGGTGCAAGCAATAACAAGGATTGAAGGAATTAAAATGTTTTGAGTTTGACTGCAATTGACAATTGTTTTTAAGAAACGACCGCTATTCTTAAACTCTACATGTAGTTATAAATCTAAACATTAATATACCAACAAACGTTAATCCGGGGTTCGTCCGTCACTGATATCGCTTTCGAGAGAAGAAACTGACGTTAACGTTGGTTTTACAGCTTTAACAACAGCCTGCAGGACCTTTGTTACCTTAAAGTTGGTACAGAAACTTAGGCATTTAAAAAAATTAAAATACATGCTTTATCGTTACTACACTGGGCCACTGATACATTTGTAATGTTAATCAGTGCGTAATAAAGCAGTACAGCATGTATCTACATCTGCTTAGCACACCTCTTGCATACACATCGTGTCGTTTACACGAAACCCTGAACACGCGCCAAGCTTAAACTTCCTCAGCTTTTTTATTTCTCTGCCGATAGAAATTTGTTAAGACATGTATGTCGTTGATTATGTATATGTTATGTATATTGAAGTCTTTTAAAGTTAGTATATTACAGCTAATGATAGGTTGCTAAGGGTTCAAAGATCTTGATTGATTTCAAACAATAATACGGTCTGAAAACGGATTCTGAGAGACGGGGAGGGGGGAGGGGGGTTAGACGGGGGTGATAAGACGGGGTAAGGAGAAAGTCCTTACCCTTGATTTGAAATTTAAATTTTCATAAATTTCTTCGTTTATGAATTTCTCCACCTCACCTCGTCATTTACTACCCTCACACTGAAGTAGATTTTAGATGAACCAGTTTCAGTAACCACTTGATCTGCTTTATGTCTTGGAATATTTAAAGGGTGTTTAAAGTACAGTAAAACCCTTCTAGATCTCGCTCAAATGCTCTACTATAGGGCGGGTCCAAAGTGTTACTAGAACTTTAGATCAAGTTACACATTTAAAATATAATATAAGTTAATTTACGTTAGATGAAATGAACTTTTACTTTTGTAAAATTGTCCACGTTAGAAAAAAATTGAATTTCAAACGATCTCTTATGACATAATTTATATTTCCAAAACTGTTTTTTATCTTGATCTTTATTGAGCACGCCAGTTATCATGTATTTAATGAATGCTTCTTTATGTTAGTCTGTAACGTCCAAAGGTGAAAGTACCCGCGTTTGTCGTCTTTTACAGAAACATGCAGTTGGTAGTCTATATAGACTACACAGCTCCACTGACTTTTTTGTTCTGTTCTGACATCACATGTTCTGACATCACATGTACCGTTAAAAGAGTCATTCCTATATACAAATTCTATATCATGGTATTAGAATTTTTAACTTTTGCTAAAGTGAGACAGAGAGAGAACCATGATCATTTATTTGTAACTGAATCAAAAATATACACAAGAAGCATACAACGAGACAGAATACAAATAAAACGGCCTTCAGAAAGAGCACAATTGAGCTCTATCTAGCTGACTACCTGAAAGTAGGAAACACGGAAACACAGTAACATAGCAACATAGGGCCGGAAAAAGTGAAATATTTACCATCATAAGTAAATAATAGCGTACTTTCGGTACCCAAGACTTAATTTTTACTATGTAGGGGCTACTGGCATGCCTTTGCAGTAGCTAATGCATTTATTCAGTAGAATTATCGGCCTGTAGTACTCAAAAGTGAGGTTAGCTTTGAATTATTGCTGAAAACAAACATTTAGCCTAAGCCCTGATTTAAGCGACACTAAAATACTAAACACTACATTGTAGCACCATGGTTCAAAGTTTGTGCTCTCTTTTATGTAGGTCGGATGTATAAATTTCAGATAACGTGAGATTTCAGAAGATTAGCCTAAGAAATTTAGTTCTGAGGTAGGCCTACCAGTCGAGCTTTCAATCCTCTAAACTCAAACTTTCTTCGGCCTAAATAAATAAATAATTAAATGCAAAAAATAGGCCTCCGGACAAGTGGCCTGTGATATGCAAACTTCAACATCTCTATAAAAAATTCGTTCCACTGTTTGTTTGCTTGGAAGACGCTCTCGTATATGCGAAAATCGTTGGAAAAACAAATGGAACGAGGGCTTGGGGAGTAAAAATCAATAATTAAATTTCAGTGAATTTCATAATATCGCTCCTAATGGAACTCTCATATTAGAACCTTTCTGCTACCAAAGTTTCTGTCGCGATGTCTTAATACCTATTAACCGAATCAGTATAAAGGTGTTAAATATGTTTACTTATTTAGAGCTTGATTGTGATTGGTGCAGATAAGAGGATATTTAGACGTAACTAGACGTTAATAATTAATTATTAGGCTGTATACAATCGCATTCAGTTTAACTGCAGAATAGGCCTACAATTCCTCGTGAGGTCAAAGGTTAGGTTATTTCAAAATGCCTAAGTTAGTCAACACTAATCTTTAAAGCAACGGAGCATTGAGTATATGTATTGAAAGAGAGCTCCATCAAGTCGACAGGCTTACATGACTTAAATCTATGAGTTTAACTGTATAGCTTAGGGCCTGTAGCATAGGCCTAGTAGCACATATGCTAGCACACACAATATCCTAAGGCTAAAGACAATTTTAACGTCAGTTTCCAGCTCGAATGACTATCAATCAGGGACCAGGGACTATAGAGTCAGTAAGCATCTATGATATACTTTGCATTATTTGATCCATCGCCTATTTTACATGCACGTCATGCATATGCCTTAGACCTATTCTATCCTTATATATCAGACGTAGAATTACCAATTTTTGACATCATTATCAAAAGGCTTATCTTATATCATACTACAAGGCCTACGTATAGGCCTTATACACATACAATTAGGTATAGCCTAACTTTAGGCCACTTTTACGCTTAAGGTTAAAGGGTTTTCTTGTAAACAGTACTGAGGCAGCTATTTACTCTAAACTTTCTGACCCAGACTTCGTTATCAAAGGTCTATGGAAGGGTTGCGGACAGTACCAGTGGAAAACTCTTTGAGCATTGGTCGAATTTGATTGATATAAGACATGCCATAGAGTAAGTTTGAGTGATCATCCGTCTGAAATATATTTAGCAGGAGTTCTGATAGTTCAATCGTGTAATTTCTAATATTTTGCTTTCAAGTTCTTTATTAATTAAAGACATCAAACGTTAGAAATTAATACAAGAATATGCAGAATATGCATGTACATGTAGGTGTTTAATTATGCTACTTAAAACATACAGATTCACTAGGGAACTTCGTATCTTTTCAGCGCCATATGACAAACTCGAGCTATCGTCACAGAGACTGAAGTACATTTAACTCAAAAAGCCTTTACGCTAACAATTTGGAACTAGTGCACACCTCGTAATCTCTGCAGCCTCACTGGGCAGAAGTTGGACCCTAAGTTACTTTAATTTGCACTTAGACAATTTATTAACAAAACTAATTAATTTAATTACATATTGGCACTATTTTGAAAGATTGCTATACTAGGATCTAAGAGAGAAATGCTTTACCGTTTCTACTCGAGATCTGGTCAAAACTTGCAAGGGTTGAGGCTCTTCCAAAGATCTACTGTCAGCTGCAAAACTGGAAATAGCATCAGCACCCATGCAGCAAGAGACGCCTCTACTCCAGTCAGAAACCTGACAGAAAGAAAATATTGGCCTACGTCATCAGCCAGATTCCCCATGACATCACCATTGGTATTTCCCATGACGTCATCACCGAGTTTCCCCATAACGTCACAATTGGGATTTCCCATGACGGCATCTATCAGAAGTCTGGAAACCACAGCAGCCACCCCGTCAGTAACCTCCCCCCTCAAGGTTCCCACCTCGCACTCGTGTTCAGCTCAGAATCTTCACTGCGTGCCACGGGTTGGTAAGACCGGCCTTGTAGAGGATTCGAGTCTGACAGCCATGACCCTTGTAGAGACTGCCCTAGACGAGGAGAGGAGGATGCTGAGGCTGGAGTGGAACGACGGAGAGGTGACTGAGTATCCGTACGTGTGGCTGAGGGACTGCTGCCAGTGTCCGGACTGCTTCGACGAGGGTCCCTGTGCCAGGAGACTTCTCGTTCATCAGGTCGATCCGGACGTGAAGCCTGTCAAAGTAGAGGTACGATGAATCAGTACTAGTGAGCCAGTCAAAGTAGAGGTACGATGAATCAGTACTAGTGAGCCAGTCAAGCAGAGGTACGATGAATCAGTACAAATGATTGAGAAGGAGAGAAAGAGAGATAGAGAGAGAGAGAGAGAGTAGAGAGAGAGAGAGAGAGAGAGACATGCTTATTCACATATCATAGCTGAAAATGTGGGTTCATTAATATTCATCATTGCACAGGTGGGGATTAATAATATTCATCATCGCACCGGTGGAGATCATTAATATTCATCATCGCACCGGTGGGGTTCATTAATATTCATCATCGCACCGGTGGGGTTCATTAATATTCATCATTACACCGGTGGGGTTCATTAATATTCATCATTACACCGGTGGGGTTCATTAATATTCATAAGAAGAGCTGACCACTGAACTAGGAAAGCAAAGAACTCTTTAAGTAGTGAGCAGTTTATTAAGAGCTTTATGAGATAGAACAAATGACGTTAACGTTAGGAGCCATTCACAGTTCAGAGACCGAGGTAGTTTCTCATCTCCAGTCAGTACATTACAGAAACTCACCATGGTTAAACGAATACATTCATGCAACGTTATGCCTTACTCACAGCGTAATATAGCTCTTCGAAAAAATGGCTTGGAGTTGGTTTTCCTTTGTCTTCCTCAGTTCATGCTCCGTTGCCTTGAAGAACATATGCAGATTACACCACTTGATCTATCTTTTCAGTTAGCCCGGACACAACACGGGAATGCTCAATGTCACCTCTCGCTCTCTTAGTTCACTGCCTACTGGCAGGTCCATGGTATATAACGCCTCCACTCTTCTCTGTTTTCCGCATTCCTCTTCATTTTCACATATGCGTTGGTCTTCAAATCATCTAACATACCTAGTGTCACTTATTCATGAAAAAATGGACGTTAAACTGTTGCTCTTGTTATACCTCACAGGCTGACGGCACAGTTCAGCAGATTGAGTTAACGTGGTCGGATGGGCACCACAGTGTGTTCAGATACAAGTGGTTGCAGGTTCGAAGCTTCAAGGCGTCTAGCCAAGCATTGAGGGCTAGATGGAACGGAAGAGGAAGCACTAAACTCTGGGACGCCTCGTTCGTAAACAACATACCAACTCTGTCATACAATAAGGTCTCAAGATGTTAACGTACTAGAATTTCACTGAAGTTAAACGAATTGCTCTTTCAGAGATTTTAAATAAATTAGTAATTAAATATAATAAACATGCATGTATTTGCTTCCTGACTCTGTAATGTTATGTTATAATATAACTAAATTATATTATATTATAATAATCAATCAGTCAATCAATAAGAATTTAACGTCCGGTTTCTCGCCATAAGGCAAAACACAATATAATATAATATTATTATATTATATTAGTTTCTAAACCTATAATTATGTGAATTTTATTTATATGTGAACGTTTTAGAAGCTGATTGCAGAAGATAACGGCACGTATATTGATAGATAGAAGATGGTAGCATTTACTGATAAATAGGAGTTGATATCATTTACTGATAGGAGTTGGTAGCACCTACTATGTTGGACCTGCCACTTGGCGGAATACTAGAGAGAGAGAGTGAGGCTCCTCTTTTGCCTTCACTAAACGAACATCCATATCAAACCCGAAGAAAACTTACCGAACGAGGCTACGCCATACCAACTAAGCGAAGCTCCTTGAGTGATGCAAACTTTATAACCCGCATGATACTAAGTGATGCTGCTAAACTATAGCAAATTTAACCGTTGCTTAAAAAGTCTGATTTGTATTTGCATTACTATTATCTTCTCGTATAGTGTAGAATGTAATTATGTTCGTAAGCTTCGTATCTTACGTTTGTATGTTACCTATCTGCGGTTGTCAGATGGTCTTGAAATAAATGAAGATATCGATCGAGCAAATGTTCACATTAAATATAAACCATAACCATATAAACCCTGTTCACCCTCGCAGCTGATGAACGACAAGAGGACCCAGTACGATTGGGCCACGCTACTTGAGGACGTGGGATTTGTCCTGCTAAAGGGAGCTCCACTGGAGGGGGGTCAGTTACAGAAAATAGGACGAGAATTTGGGTTTATGCGGATGACCTGTTATGGGTAAGGGTCTTCTGCTATGAACTCTGTCTTATATTTCAACTCGTGCTTAGTTCTAGATGAGATTCGCCGAAAAATTATGACGGCGAAAAAGGCGACCACACAAAATACCGAGGCTTCTTCAGTAGCAAATCTGGTTGCAATAGCTAAAGTATAAAATGACGGATGAATAATGCGCTTGAACGTCACAGATAATATAGCCTAATTAAATTATAGTAATTAATTAAATTATAGTAATTAATTGAATTATAGTAATTAATTAAATTATAGTAATTAATTAAATTATGGTAATTAATCAAATTATAGTAATTAATGAAATTATAGTAATTAATTAAATTATTATTAATCTAACGTTCATTTTCGTAGAAAAAGTTAATCTGTTCTTCTCTAGAGCAACCAGTATCAGCTTTTAAATCCAATGGAAAAGTGAAGGTCAATTCCTATCCCGACCATAGTCTAAACTTGGATTGAAGTGAAGATGATGATGATGATGATGATGATGATGATGACGATGAGTACTAAATGTAACTCGTTGAATTAAAAAAAATCTCTAGGGGTTGCAGATAGTTGTTGATTCAACGTCACAGATAATATAGTCTGATGATGATGATGATGATGATGAACTTGCACTTGATGAACTACTGGCACTTGATGAATTATAACAGAGAGATATCAAAGGTTCAGCAGAAGGCTAATCCCAGTAACCTAGCGTACACAACTGGTACTCTAAACCTCCACACAGACCTAGCCTACTACATTGCCCTGCCTGGAGTATGTACAGTTTAATAATGACTTCTTCCTTTAGTCAAAATTAATATAAAAAGTAGTTATAATGCTGGTAAAGCTAATGTTAACGTAAGTTTCCTCACTCGAAAGCGATGCCAGTGACGGGCGAGCCCAAGATTTGAACCCCGAACAAACTGATCCGCTTAGAAAAGGGCCGGTAATGGATGAGCTTTGTCATAGCAGTTGTAACTTATCAGTAATTAGCATAACTTAGAGCAGGATGTTAACTCCTTGTTGACTCATTGGATATAATAGTTGATTGATAGATTAATCGACTGATTAATTTAGTGCTAGATCGCTTGATGGATTGATTTATAGATCAATTGAAGATCAATTGATCTTTGTAGTGACTTACCGATAATTGATTAATAGATTGATTGATGGATAGATTTATTGATTGATTGATGATCAATTGATCACTAGTTTGAGTTATCTTTATATCGACTAATTGATGTTCGAGGGATTAATTGATCTATTGATTTATTGATTGCTTGGTTATAAATTGATCTTTAGATTGACTTATTGATGTGCGATTGATTAATTGATCGATCGATTTATTTACTGCTTGATTGGTTATCAATTGATCGTTTAGATTGACTTATTGTTGATTGATTGATCGATAGATCGATTAATTGATTGACGGCCACAGATGCAGATGATGCACTGTATAGAGCAAGCCTCAGGTGAGGGGGGTAAAAATTTATTCGTCGACGGATTCCTCGCTGCTAAACAGCTGAAGGAACAAAACCCTGATCAGTTCAAACTCCTCACCGAGACAGTATTCGACTTCTATGACATAGGTTCTGACTATCTGGACTATCATCAGATGTCGCGTCATCCCACCATCAAGTAGGTGCAGCGCAGAGATACGATTAATCGGCGATATTCGAGAAAAGCGTTGTTAAGTTTTAACTTTTGTCGAGGTCGCATTTGAAGTTTAGTAAACTGGATGTTGTTGTATTTAGTTATTAAATAAATAAAATTGTAATTAACTTGAGTTACTTACATCCTTTAAATATATCTAATCTAATATTAATCTAATCCAAAATAATCTAATATACAATATATCTAATCTTCTATCATCTAGTTAAATCTGCTTGAAAATAATGCAATATTCGTAGAAAATCATGTAGCAGCCAGAGACTCAGAATTTCAAACAATCTTTTGCCGCTCTATCTCTCATAAGTTTTAGCTTACAATGATGTGCTTTATCAAAGAAAAGTAATGATTAAATTGTGTACGTTGATTTTCTTTTTCTGGTAATTAAGCTTACGTAAAAAGGTCTAGCTCTTTAGTGGTACCTTGTTTCTTATTGCTTGTTTGTTTATGAGTCTGCATGAACGTTCTATTTTTTGTATAATCTAATAATAATCTACATGTATTCCTTTTTATTTTCATTGTCATTTTGACAAACAGCAGACTGTAGCAATTTGACAGATAGCAATATAACGGATACAGGCAGAAACGCAACATAAAATCAAAAATATAAGATGGAAAATTGCAAGATAACGTAAAAAATTGACCAAGGTAAACTTATCCTACTTTTAGAGATCTGTGTTGAGATGAGCAAATAAATAAAGTGAAACAGAAAAAACTTGAACAAATAAATGAAGTGAAGCAGAAAAAACCTGATGTGTTTAATTATATTAATTCTCTCTATCCCGCAGACTGGACGAGGAGGGTAACGTGATGAGGATAGTGTTCAGCACCCACAGCAGGGACAGCTTCCTACGAGTGCCCCTCGAGGCCGTAGAGCCCGTGTACTGGGCCCTCAGAGCCTTCACCAAACTGCTCTACCACCCCAACAATGTCTTCCCGCTAAAACTACAACCTGGTTAATATCAGTAACGTTACTTATATAATTATACATTATACGTTATATTATACATACATATACAGTATATTATATATATATATATATATATATATTATATATATATATGTATACACGTATATATATATATGTATATAAATGTATATATCTATATATACATGTATACATATATATATCGTCTTCCCGCTAAAACTAAAACCTGGTTGATATCATTAACGTTACTCTTATATATATATATATATATATATATATATATATATATATATATATACATATATATACATATATATACATGTATATATATATACATGTATATATATACATGTATATATATACATGTATATGTATACATATGTATATGAATATATATATATATATATATATATATATATATATATATAAGAACGTCTCAATAGCGCAATGGTTAGAGGTGCAGATAACGGCATGAAGTTTTAAATGACTGACCCTGAGGTGAATTGAACTCTCGTGGGTTCGAATCCTAGCCGCGCCAATCTGAGAGTAAAATCTCGGACATTCACTGGACTGGCTACACGGAAAATGGACTAAATTTCCTAGCGGATATAACATGTGGTATTAAAAGTGATAGATATCAACATAGTTGATCATTTCACTATGATGTGTGTTATTGTTATATATCGACTTCCCGCTAAAAATAAAACCTGGATAATATCAGTAACATAACTTATATAATTTATATATATATATATATATATATATATATATAAATATATATATATATATATATTTCGACACCGGAGCAAGCAACACACATTCGTTGCACGGCGCAGTCAAAGAAGCAAAATGCAAATACATAGTGAAATAAAGCTAAAGAAAATAAGCATATCAAATAAAACGGAAAATATGCTGTATATTAAGCCACACATTTTAATCATACGTCATTACCAGCTTAGTCACCGTCAGCTGAAGTGCATAATACAACGGATTTAACTATTCATCATCATCATCGTCTTCCATTGAATCATGTTTGGCCATAAAGTCGCAATGCGAATAGGCCTTCACTTTTCCATTCGTTATAGAAAATTTTGTGTTAATTTCTGAATCCTAGGCGCTCATCAACTGAATGTCCTTTCGGACTTTGAATGGCTTTAACTATTATGAATTATAATTAAGTTTATAATGAATGCATACTGAATTTATTTCTATTATTAACTTTTACTGATAACGCTGTTTGATAGGTGACATCTGTTGTTTCAACAACTGGAGGATTCTGCACGGTAGACTAGGGTACGAAGCCCGGCCAGGCGAGTCGAGATTTCTCGAACACGGCTACATAGACTGGGATGAGATGCATTCTAAGAGACGAGTTCTTAAAGAGCAGCTCAACATTCCAGATGAGGAGTATTAGAATGCCCTTAGTTCAGCTGATCATTCCAAGGACTCCCCAATAGGAACTCTCTAGCAATTCTCATCCAGATGACGAGTATTACAGAAGATAGAAGACAGCGTTGCCACTGTTGTTAGTTAAAGTTGTCCTGACAATATTTGTCTCAACAGCAGCAAACAAATTGCAATTTATTGGTAAAAAAGCTAATGATAACGTCAGTTTCCTCACTCGAAAGCGATGTCAGTGACGGGCGAGCCCCGGATTTGAACCGGCACCTACTGATCCGCGGTCGAACATCTTACCGACATCGTCATTGGCTCCAGCCAATGGTGATGGCTCAGTGATGATCCAGCCAATTGCTGCTGTGGTCAACGACAGCATTAAGCACTATGGATATACAGTTGTTTCAATTGACGTGGATTTTAGTATCAATAGTAGTAACAACTAAAATTATAGTCTAACCGTCGTCACTGACAACATCGAGCACTGTAAAATCATTGAAATGATAAACTCGAGTCAAATGCTGCAACTGCCAATTAACGCTTCGACTATTACTAACACTGCGCAATATTGAACATATAGTGTTAATTCTCGTTCTATTGTGTAATAGCTTACTGTATAAAATATGCATACGTGTAAATTGCATGCAATGACTTGCTACATGTAGATGTATAACTAAGTAGCATGCATATTTTATAAATGCATGCACTGACTTACTGTAAATGTATCATATGCATAGTGTGTATAGTATGCATGATGTGATTTCTTTCGTTTATTTTCATTTTGGTTCTAATAAACAATTCTGCACTATTTATTTTTATTTATTTATTTATTTAGATTGCCAAAAAGGGTCATAGATAACACTATAGTGTTATCTAATTCATGTATAATTTTACTATATAAATATTGATTCTGTAACAATTAAATAATATGGCAGCAAGCCGACATACTGACTTTAAGTAAAAATAAATATGACTTCCTTTCGAAAACTCTGGGTATTACGCAGAAAATTACCAAAGCAGAAATTGATGAGAAGAGAAAATTTATATGGGTCAAGCCTTTAATGTACCGGAAAAATTGGTCTCCTACACTTGTTATTTTCTCAGGCCGTTGTTCATAAATTGTGACCAAAACATTGGAACCTACCCCTCCATTTACGATCTACAGAGTTCTCTCTACTGAGTTTATAATCATCTCCAATGCTAAAGCCAAGGATAACGTCAGTTTCCTCACTCGAAAGCGATGTCAGTGACGGGCGAGCCCAAGATTTGAGCCCCGCACATACTGATCCGCGGTGGAGTATCTTACCGACTTCGAAGTCGGTAAGTCGGCGAATTCGGTCTGCGGTTCGATTCATTGATGGATTGATACTTTATAGATGCTTTATTTCAGTTATTATATAATTGATTGATAGACGAATACCCCAAATAATTCTGGAGATGAAAAGAATCATGGATTACTCATTGCACCTCTGATCATACAAAACCAACGTTAAACGTGACTAATATTTTTAGATTTAACAACCTTCCGCAGCAGTCACCCACTCTGGATCCAAAGCGATAGAGCTCTGATGACTGTAAAGTAATTTACAGTGTTGTGAAACATTAGAGAGTTGGATGTATAGATCAACAACAAGCCATTAGCACCCAGCCTCGTGTATCCTACATCGTTAGCTACACTGTGTCCCGTGCAGGTCTTCCATTCAGACGATTACGCGGTATACTATATTATATTATATATATATATATATATATATATATATATATATATATATATACTATATATAATATAAATATATTATAATGTATTATAATATATATATATTATAATATATATATATATATATATATTATATCTATATATATACATATATACTATATATATTATATATATATATATACTATATGATGTATATATACTACATATATATATATATTATATATATACATGTATATATAGATATAGTACATATATATATACTATATATATATATACTATATATATATACTATATATATATATATATATATATATATATATATATATATATATATATATATAGTTAATTGCTAATTATAGTATTATAGTCAATTAACAGTATGAAGAAGGGGAAGGCACTAGAATAGATGAAATCCCAGCAGAATTCTTGAAAATGTTGGAAGGAGAAACACTCAAAAAGTTAATGGAGGTATGTACGGAAGTGTACAATACAGGTATTTGGCCAGACGACTTTACCAAGTCAGTGATGATTCCAATTCCCATAAAAGCCAATGCTGTGGAGTGTTCGGATTGCAGAACAATCAGCTTAATACCTCATGCATCGAAGATCTTATTAAAGATAGCAAATAATCGCATTCAGTCGAAAGCAGAGTTGATACTGAACAAGACACAATTTGGTTTTAGGAAAGGATGCGGCACAAGAGAAGCAATAGGAGTAATGCGGGTTCTTTGCGAAAGAAGCTTAGAATATGGGAATGACGTTTTTGTATGCTTTGTAGACTTCGAGAAGGCCTTTGACAGGATTGATTGGATAACGATGATGAATATCTTAAAAAGAATAGGAATTGACTGAAGAGATAAAAGACTAATTTTGAAGTTGTACATGAATCAAAGAGCAGTAATTAAAATCGAACAAGAATACTCAGAAGAAGGTGATATAGGACGTGGAGTAGGACAAGGTTGTAGCATTTCGCCGCTGCTGTTTTACATATACGCTGAGGCAATGATGGAGGAAGCCATGGAAGACTTGGAAGAAGGAATAAAAGTAGGAGGGAATTTGTTACAAGATGTACGATTTGCAGATGACCAAGGAATGGTAGAGGGCAGCGAGATTGGATTGCAGAAGATAATGGATAGGCTGAATGATACGGCCCTAAGATATGGCATGAAGATTAATATAAAAAAGACCAAGGTTATGAGAGTGTCCAATAAATAAAGGTGAAGTTAATATTACAATAAATGGTATGAAATTGGAACAGGTATGGAGTTTCAAATATTTGGGTCATACTATAACCGATGATGGGAAATGTGAGACGGAAATATGCAGTAGGATTGCACAAGCAAATGCGGCCTTTAGTAGTAGAAAAGAAATATTAACAAAATGTCTAAAGAAAGACACAAAGATAAAGATAGTGAAAACTTTGGTTTGGACCACGCTATTGTATGGATGTGAACATGGACCTTAAGGAAGGAAGATATTAGGAAACTGGAGGCATTGGAAATGTGGATTTGGAGAAGAATGGAGAGGATTAGCTGGACTCAAAAGGTTACAAATGAGGAAGTCCTGGAGAGAGTTGGCACAGATAGACAGCTGATAAAAGTATTAAGAAATAGGAAGAACAGATGGATAGGACACATTCTAAGGGAGGAAGGTCTATTAAAAGAGGTCATAGAAGGCAGAATGGAAGGAAAAGAGGCAGGGGCAGGCCGAGATTGGGTCTGTTAGATGATTTAAAGATCCACTCATATGTGGAAATGAAGAGGAAGGCGGAAGACAGAGAAGAGTGGAGGCGTTATGTACCATGGACCTGCCAGTAGGCAGTGCACTAAGATATATATATACATATACATGTATATATATATATATATATATATATATATATATATATATATATATATATATATATATATATATATATAGGTATCCGACCTCTCTACCCAGTGCTACTATAGTCTCGCCATGCACCATCATTTACATTTACTCGTAGAAATATGCCTTGTTAAAGCTGGTAAAGCTAAAGTTAACGTCAGTTTCCTCACTCGAAAGCGATGGCAGTGACGGGCGAGCCCAGGATTTGTATTTAGGATTTGATTTTTTAATTCAAGACTGTTTGAAGGTACATAGTTAATATACAAAGTTAACGAATAGATATCAGTAATGAAACGACGTTGGAGGCGAAATTAGAACTGATGACGTTGGCTTTAGATTAGCCACAGTTGTAAGTTATATATATATATATATATATATATATATATATATATATATACAGTATATATATATATATATATATATATATATATATATATATATAACTGACCTATGACAACTTGTGACCGCTGTCTTTAACGATATTAGCTAATTGATTGACAGCTATCTAATTAAATTACGCTTGGAAAATATAATTAATTAATTGACAGTAAACTATGATTAATTAGCGATGCGGACCATGAATGGATTGATTTGGATTACAATAACTTTGATAGCGATATCCTATCACTCAACCACAGCTGATAAAACGGCCGATGATTCCGTATCCCGTACAATATCAGGTACGATATGATTGTTTATTGGTTAAATTAAGAAAATAACATTAAGCTCATATTAAAAAAATTTTAAATTCGAAAAAATCCTATACGATTAAAGCAATTTTATAGAGTATATATTTATAGAATGGACGGGACATGAAATATGTTATAATATAATCTGATCCAATATCTTTATCTTAGCTTAGATAAGCTTATATTTATGCTTACAGTTCTGTTGATTTTACGGATAGCGGAATATTTATTAAGCGATATAATGCCTAAAGGTAAAAAAGCTAGTGTTCGTAAAACAGCTATTGAAACTAATGTTAACGCCAGTTTCCTAACTGAAAAACGATGTCAGTGACGGACGAGCCCAGGATTTGAATCTCTCACGTACTGATCCGCGGTCGAATATCTTACCGACTTCGCCACTGGCTCCAGTTAGGACCCTTATGTTGCAATATTCAAAGAGTTGCCATCTTCAGTACCATATTATTTGTAAATAACCTGACGAAGTTCTTACAAATTCTTCACTACTCTCTTTGCTACTTAAAAAATTGTAGAACTAAAAATATAAGCAGTAGTTGTAAACATTTACGTTTAGTTTATGTGAGTTTTGTCCTAAATAAGTAGCTGTCCTTTCTTACTAAACTGAAGTGACTCGAGCGAAGTGATATTAGCATCTGTTTAATCATTTATTATTATTAGACGATTCCACAACTATATATATATATATATATATATATATATATATATATATATATATATATATATATATATATATAGGGTGAGTCAAAAAAGTGATAACACCTGCAAAAAGTTTGAATATCTCAGCCTATTGCAAATATTTTCAAATCAAACTTTTACCAATTACTAAAGGACTAATTTTTGATGAGGTGGCCAATTTTTATCCATTTTAATACATAGATGGGCCAATTATGATAGTTTCAGCAGAGCAACCCACCCTATTTTGAATGTACTATAAATAAAGCTTATATTTTATTTAATTTTTTGGCCCTGAAAGGGTCGTTGTGGTGGTTCAGAAATAACCAGTTGTATCTGCAAGCATTCGATATGCTTTATTCCATCCGCTACGTAGGACTACAGTAGCTTTCGGAACGCTAGGACAGCCTTGTTGTTTCCAGCTTGGGGCTGTCTCTCCCAAATTGATTGTAGCACTTCCTGCAGTTCTGTCTTGTTTTTAGGCTTCGACTGATGTTTCTGATAGAGATGCATTATGGTTCCCCAGACATGGTAATCCAGAGGATTTTGTTCGGGAGAGTTTAAAAGCCATTCACTCTTCTAGATGAAATCCGGATTTCTCTCGCTGATCCATTCCTGTGCATGACGCGAAGCATGAGCCGGAGCACCATTCTGCTTAAAGATGAAACCATTTGGTAGAAGAGCTTTGTAATCATTAAACAGCTTGGGAAGTAAAGTCTTGACGTAATACTGAGCGTTTACCTTTTAATCTCGCCAATGAAGTCCAAGTTGCCGTTGTAGCAAAAGCCATTTTTAGGTAAAAATGGGGGGTTGCTCTGCTGAAACTTGTATAACTGGCCAATCTATGAATTAAAATGAATAAAAATGGCCACCTTATCACAAATTAGTCCTTTAGTAAGTGGTAAAAATTTGATTTGAAAATATTAGCAGATGCCTGAGATATGCGAACTTTTTGCAGGTGTTACCACTTTTTTTTACTCACCCTATATATATATATATATATATATATATATATATATATACATATATATATATATATATATATATGCATATATACAGTGTATTCATGTATGTGTAGAAAATATACATATGCATATACATACATATATATGTATATACATACTTACATTCATAGATACATTTTCACGCACGCTCTCACACACATACATGCATACATCATACATACATACATGCATACATACAAATATGAGTCCTGCTCTATGTAAGTATGCCGAGGTGTGTGCGTGTGAGTGTGTATGTTTGTGTGTGCGTGTGTTAAGGCCTGTGTGTATTTGTGTGTATATGTATACTGGTACGTCTATATGTTGTGAAAGGATCCAATAATCATAACGTAACCTTAGCCGAAAAGTTCTTTGCGACAACAAGCTTGAGTTCATGTTTATGTGTTTTGCGTTAATTGTGTTTACAAAGTGCATATACATGAAAGTACTGTTGGCAAGAGTTAAGATTTTAAAAATATGCGCTTAAATTACGAAAATTCCAAAATAATTTTCAATTCTTATCACTAACAACCAAGCTATAAGCTAGCTATTTTTCCCAAGCTATAGGCTACATAAGGTATGGATAAGGCATCAGTGGCGGATCCAGGTGGGGGGCCCAGGGGGCCCGGGTCCCCCCTTGGGTCCGCCGATAAAAAATTTTAAACTATATTTTCATTGTTTCTAAGGCAATTTCGATGTGTAAATATGTTAGTAATGGCAGTGGTTAGGGAGGGGGCCGGGGTGGAGGGTATGACAGGGTATAGTTTCATTGTTTCTAAAGCAATTTCGATGTGTAAATATGTTAGTAATGGCAGTGGTTAGGAGGGCCGGGGGGAGGGGGGTGGTACGACAGGGAACTCATTTCCAATAGCTCGATTTTTTCTAAGATATACTAGGAGCCCTGTATAATGCAAGGAGGTGCAGAAAATGTTGACCGTTTCACTAGCTCTCAATTTTCACTTGAACCTATGCATTGGAGGAAAAAAGGGTGTAAGTAAAAATGTGAACTCTGTCCCGTAGCAGTGGTGCAGACAGCCTTGGATGAGAGGGGTTAAGCCCCCCACCATCACCAAATTAGGTCACTTTTGCAATTCGTCGAGATCTTCAGAGGTGACAAAATTAACCTACTTTCTCCAGAACAAATGTAGGATTTTAGGTATTCCCCTGACTTTAGTACGGGTATAAGCGGGCTGGGGGGGGGGGGGAATGAAGATACGGGGATACACTCACTCTATGAGCCGAATTCAGTAGTGAATAAATTTTGAGCCCCCTACAGAAATTTGTCTGGTTGTGTCACATGCCCCGAAGAAGGCGGGGCGTAAGCAAAAAAATGTACTCCAAAAAAATTTTCGGGCCCCCCCCTTAAAAAATTCCTGAATCCACCCCTGTAAGGCATAGACTTTGTGAAGGGACTAACATGTTGGTCTAATGAGTGCTCTTATGGAGCGAGAAAGCAGACTTTGAGTATGAATATGTACCTTGAACCTGCCACTTGGCAGTGCACTGAAGAGAGAGAGAGAGAGAGAGAGAGAGAGAGAGAGAGAGAGAGATCACTAACAACTTACAAGGTTCAGGATTAACCATAAATTGAGCCGGTTTTGCCATGGGAGGTTTGCCATCGTAAGCTTTATCTTTACTGCAGTATTATTTCTCTTATGTTGGGATCGGCCAATCATGATAAAGCGTATTGATTCAATTTTTAGATATGTCAGCTCAATAGTTTCTTTTCATAAAACCGAGGAAATGGGAGTCTGCACTTATCATAGATAAATTTGTTAAAGCCATGATATAGTTTTACTTGTTTTGTGCATCTCTATTGAGAAGTTTGATAATGCTCTTGTCCTGTCTCGTTTAAACTTTATCTCATGAGATCTCCGTAGCGTTTCCTCCGCTGTAAAAATATAGAAAATTTCATTTCCGTGTGAATTATAAAATCTTTGTCAAGAGCGTCTCAACTCAGAGTCGAACCAGCGATATTCTTCTCTCTGGCTCACTGACTGCACTGTTTTAGATCTCGCTTTCTCTTCGATCGATGCTACTACACCCAAAAGATGCTACACCTGCTGCAATTCCATATTCTTCCTGAGACGTCCCTGACATCTTGTTCTGGATGAGTAATCGGGCGTTAAATCTTATAGTTAAAAATGCTGTGTTATAAGTTTTAAACAGTCTATTCGTATCCCGACAGTCTAATCGTATCCCGACATTAGTTAAACTGAGATTCAAGGGAAGATGATGATGTTATAAGTTTTAATACATATCTTCATATCTGCAATAGTTCCACAGTGTTCGATGTTGTCATGGACAACAGTAGCAAGCTACTCGTATTGTTGTTGTTGTTCAATCTTTTTGAATTATTTTCTAGAGCGTTGGAACGAAGAAAGACTGGAGATTTTTGGCAACCTAACCTCCTCCATGTGGTCAGAGCCTGACCTTGACCTGGTCAAACTCATCTACTCCGATGCTCACCAGCAGGCTGGAGCACCAATGACCTCTGAACCCCAGGGGTTACCACAGAGGAACAGTCCTGGAAGACCAGGAGGAATGTTGAAGGGAGGCAGGAAACACGGGTGGGGTCACTCCGGAAGATCTTATAAACATTGGAAAATGATTATAAGTGTAACAAAAAACGGCTATCTAGGTTTGTAATGAATGTTCACTCGTTTGTTTCTCACTCTCTCTCTCTCTCTCTCTCTCTCTCTCTCTCTCTTAGTGCACTGCCTACTGGCAGGTCCATGGTATATAACGCCTCCACTTGTTTCGCTATGGAAATATTAATAACGGCGATTAGAGCTCGAGGTATTCTGTAACGCATTCCAAACAATTTTTTTCTCGAAAACGCTTCGAAATTGTTGAGATTCGTAACAGAAATTCGGATGTTCATAAGTATGCCGTTACTAATGCCTTAAAATCAAAACCTGGAAGTTGGTATGTAGTGTGTTAAAGCTTCTCTTCAAGGTGACTCAACACACTCGAGCTGTCGTCAAACAATTAATTTAATCAACTCTGTAACTTAGAATTAAAGAAAAAGTTTACTTTTCACAAATTAATCAGTAATCACTAAAAGCATGTTTGTCCTTATAACTTTGAAACTCTTGTTAGCGTGGTGTTTTATAATATTAGTATTTGAAAGACGCAAGCCACTAACATATACACTGGTAGTTCAAGTCTGTAGTAGGAAATTAACTCACCGATAACCGTGAAACAAAATACTTCGAGAGCAGCTGGTTAACCTGATGACTAACGATGGATAGATTGTATTTTTGAAGTTTTATTTATTAAGCCTCACAGGCGTTGAGGCATATAGAACTCGTAGGTTGGTTTGTTACTCTTTGTTTTGACAGAACGGTCATGTGCTAAAAGAAATCTTTCAACAGTACCAGTTACCGATAAGATGTAATAACCCGTAACACGGGCCCTACTGCAAAATCTTCTAGCCTATCAGGTCACCAGAAATACCGACTATAACATAACCATCCGTAATTAATTTCACCTCTTCACAGGCTGGAGCCAGTGGCGAAGTCAGTATGATACTCGACTGCGGATCAGTAGGTGCGGGGTTCAAATCCTGGGATCGCCCGTCACTGACATCGCTTTCGAGTGAGGAAACTGACGCTAACCTTAGCTTTAGCTTTACTTCCATGCGCTAATAATAGTGAAATGTCAAGCGCTTTGAGTGGTAGAAATATAAATGTGGTGGAAGTGTTACAGGTGGAAAATGCAAGAAACAATAAAATTTATTATGAAAATACTAAGTAAAATATTTAGTACGGTAATGCTATTACCAATATGCAGTATGAGTATGGTGTAAATATTCCCGCATAGTATGCCGATAACCGGTGGATGGTTTCAAAGGTTTCAAAACGACATCGAAATGGTCGTCCAGTTTATATACCTAAATCTAATTCATAGCGTCCAACTGTAAAATGAACTGAATCAACATCTAACTATTTTCTTTTACTGTTTTGTTTTCTCTTTTTGCCTGTTTACGTTTTACGATAACTAGAACAATGTGATAGATGGCTTGAGCCATCGGCTGGCTTTTAAAATAATCCAAACACTACAGTCGCTGTCCCATATAAAGAGGTCAGCACTCTGAACATGTTGATAAAATGTTTTATTTATCTACAAACGCTTGAAAGAGTTCAGAGTAGATTATTCTATAACGTCGTCGACAGTCATGACTAGCATCGAATCCGCGGACTCTTGCTTACTAGGCACACGTTCTAACGATAAAGCCATTCTTCGAGAGAAGTTAGAAGGAAGAGACAAAATCGTTTCTGTGTGTCTATGTGCTTTCAATTACAGAACTGACGACTTTAGTGTAAATATATATTTATAGCTTAGTCCACAGCTTGCTTTTATTTTTAGTAATTCTACCACGTATATTAAGCATATCTTATTCATACTGCTGTTTGTTAGAGACTTTAAAGTATCTCCATACATGCGATGTTTCATTCAGTTATCAGACGTTCAGAGAACAAGAACAAGCTGACAGATGTCACTAGGGTCAAGGTCACTGCTGAGGATTTTCTAAAACAACAGCGTTACCATCCCATGCTCATCAGAGTGGGGCGATACAACGCTACCACGTTCAGTGCAAAAGTCTTCTTGGGTTGCAGAGAGGTGGCTGAATTGCTGACTCTGACAACACACGCTGAAAGTAAATCTATGACGCTGAAATGGGAGGTAAATTAGTGTTAATACGTTGAAAGATATTATGTATAGTTCATTTATGCTATATATAATTTACGCCTTTTGTGATTTTGTAGCTTTGCGTTTTCTTAGAAGAAAATTACAGAAGAACTTGTAACTCACGGAGTGAGCCAATCGGCATGACTTAATGCTTAAAAAAGCTAATGTCAACGTAGGTTTCCTCACTCGAAAGCGATGTCGGTGACGGGCGAGCCGAGGATTTGAACTCCGCACATACTGATTCGCGATCGAGTGTCTTACCGACTTAGCCACTGGCTCCAGCCAATGATAGATATATATGATTTTAGAGCTCTTAAAGTAGGATAAGTTTGCCTTGGTCAATTTTTATGTTACCTTGTAATTCTTTCATCTTATATTTTTATTTATGTTGCATTTCTGCCTGTAGCTGTTAATTTGGAAAAGAAGGAATATCTTAATCTGTTTAATGATAATCATAGACGTAGTTGTTTGATACAATACAGTACACTCACGAAGACCTGGAAGTGCGGAAAGGTCTGGAGGTGGAAATGGAAAGAGCTGCCTGCAGTCCTGGAGAAATGAAAGATCTGAGAGATGAACCACTGGACAGGGAGAGTGGATATATGAACGATGGTTATATGTATGATAGGCCAGGTCAGCTCTGATAGTCATTCGCTCTCTCTCTCTCTCTCTCTCCCTCTCTCTCTCTCTCTCTCTCTATCTCTCTCTCTTTATTTATCTTCATCTCTTTCTCTATCTCGCTCTCGTATTCTTTATCCTCATCTCTTCTCTCTATCTCTCTCTCTCTCTCTCTCTCTCTCTATCTATCTATCTATCTCTCTATCTATCTATTTCTCTGTCTGTCACTTTCATTCATTCATACATTCAATCTTTCTCTCTCTACCTTGTTCTTTCTTTTTTTCTTTCTTTCTTGCTTTCTTTCTCTCTATCATTCTTTGTCTCTCTCTCTCTCTGTCTCTCTCTCTCTCAATCTCTCTATCAATCTCTCTCTCTCTCTCTCTCTCTCTCTCTCTCTCTTTGTTCTTAGTCTGTCATACAACATACCCAGGTACAAATTGCTATTCACATGCTACTGTAACGCTCAGTAAGGAGCATAATGGGCACTACACACCTGACCCCAGAGTTATACATCATTCCTGCATCATTGACTCTACGACCTTTGAGAATACTTAGTGTCCAGATGCTCCTCCCTGATTTATCGCTGGAAGTTTTATTAGAAAAGCAATCGATCAATGGAATTATTAATTAATTGGATTAGCACACGCTTAACGTTGTCTCAGAAGCGCTATGAAAAGCTAATAATGTAACCTAGAAATGATTGTAAATTTTCACCGCTGCCTTTGACTGGGAGATATATGCTAAAATCTCTACTTGTCACAGTATTCCTTTGTGTTATCGTATCTTAAAATACAATGACTAAGTTTTCACTCTTTTCACGGCCTGTTACGAATGCGTGCAGTTATTTATAGATCAGTCTATTAGCAACTTTTCGGATCCAACGCACAAAAAGTATCGCAATTTCATTCCGAGAACTGGAAAATGTATTCAAGGGAGACGAGAATTAAGTTTATTACTCACATTAAAGGAATGATTTAACAATTGAATATCGTTCCAAAGTCTTAACTATTAAAATTTGACAATATAACTATTAGATAGAAAAGGTCCAAATCACACGTTAGTTTCGTCAACAATTAAGCTCAGTTTGGGATAGAACTTTCTGCCAAAATTTGCTGATTTTTCAATGAATCCCTTTCAGTATAATTCACTTGTGCTAAAGGGAAGCCCTGTGGATGACCAGATTCTTTTTTCTAATTCTTGAAAATAGCAGACATTCTGTACATACATTCAGAACGTCTGACAGTTTGAACAAACACCAACGATTCATCATCCGCCAAGTGAAACGTGAAAATAACTCCAGAGCTAAAACTAGCCGCATCTTCTAAAACCGCAACATTCCGCTTTTTGTGTTTAAGCCTTGGTAACGCTTCTAATTTTTTCATTAAAGGGAAATTGTGATATTTTATGGTCCAACGAATACATTCCATTCGAGGAAACAACTAAATGAAATGTTTTAGTGGAACTAGTATATCTCATTGAAGCAAAACGAATAAAATTGTTGTAGTTGACCTCAGAAGGTTATAAAGAAAACTTTAAAAGATTTTAAAAGCAAAACTGCCTAGCAGTATTTCCCAAAGAGCCAAGTGCGTCCTGAATCATACTGCTTTAACCGCTTATTCATTTTCAACCTCTCGGGAAAGTGAAATACATCACAGTAGAGAGGAGTATTGTGCCAGAGTTACGTGCTTGTCGTGCACGGGAACAGAATGTGGTTAAGTTGTATCGAATGTCAGCTGTAGAATTCTAGACAGCTGCTAGCTCGAGTGAGGTTTCTAGACGAAAAGAGGAGTGTTCTTTAACAGAAGGTCTGAGCACGGAATAGTAAACTTATTGCTTTGAAGAAGTCAATAGTAGTTATTTAGCTAATATCTATCTCACTCACTATCTTACGATAACTATTCTTGGAGGATTCTGATAATGACGAGGTGGGCTCCCTATGCCTTCCTAAGCTTCGACTATCATTTATTGGTCAGGGGCGTCATTCCCCGAGAAAACAATTCTGTAGACCCGAATTTAGCTAAATATTATCAGTTAAATAAAGGTAGTAAGTTCATCCATCATTACTAAACACTATTCAATTTCAAAGTACATGTCTACAAAACTTCTGAAGTTTGTGAGTGCAATAAGTGATGAGGAGATACCACTAGAGAGAGGGGGGAAGAGAGAGAGAGGGGAGAGAGAGAGAGGGATGAGAGAGAGATGGGGGGGCCTAATTCGCTGAAGTTATTCTACACTAATCATTGATAAATATAGTGAGAGCTGTTACAAGCCGTGGCAGGAGGGTCTGCGTGAGGATGAGAAAGAAAACCATTCACAAAAATAACTACGCAGTGACATAAGAATCTCTGCATGATAGTTGAATAAAATGCTGGTAAAGCTAAGGTTAACTTCAGTTTCCTCACTCGAAAGCGATGTTGTGACGGGAAAGCCCAGGATTTGAATCCCGCACCTGCTGATCCGCAGTCGAGTGTCTCGATATATATATATCGACCGACAACGCTAATGGCTCTATTAATAATAATGACAACAATTAGAGTGCTACAGTCATCAATGACAACATCGAGTATTATTGAGACAAAATCAAGCCGGCGAGCAAAAAGAAGGTCCAAAAAAAGGTGCAAACTTCAAAATCCAGCAAATCAGTCCAAAGTAAAGGGAACTAAAGAAAATACTGCGGCAGTGTTTCCTATTAATTGAACATTGCTCAAATGATCTGCAGATGATGGACTGTCCAGTACATTGCGAGATCTTAAAGACACGTTGAGTAGATTTCAAAGAGACCTTTCAGATCAGGTAGGATTCTTTAATAACTTACTTTCTAAATACATCTCTTGTATTCTTTAATGATACTGTTTATAATTACTGTATTTCCAACCTTTAAGTGGTATAATATCCGCTTGAGGAATTATTGAAACAATGTCATTGTAGTACTCGTCTTATCCGCTTGAACCAATCGACCAATCAGTCCCATAACCTAAAAATCGAAAATGAAAGTTGGGTCATTTAAAGTTCGTCAGTTTTCGAGTCTGTTAAAGGCATTATAGTCTAACTTTTAGTTAGTCGTTCTAATTGATACGGACTTGCAACATGGATTTGATTTCCGAACTGTGTTCTTTTCACTGAAGGCTTCGCTTAGTTATCAATTAATTGCTGCACGTGATTGTGCAAACCTGCACGATTTGTTTGAAGAATAGACCAACCGTGTAAATATGCACTTGTCGTAGAAGGCGACATAAAAACTAGCTCCCTTTCTTACGCTGTTATGGATCTTAGTGTTTTAGTCGCCTTCTACGACACATGCAATCACCGGTCGGTCAATTCTTCAAACAAACCGGACACAAGACGGGAAAAAGAAGAATAATAACAATAAATACATATAGATCAATTGTGTTGTAACAGTCTAGGGAGATGCAGCTATTGAGGAGAACTCTGGAAACCTGTGCGGCCTGTCGTAACCCCGAGGCCATCAATGACGACCCCTGCAACCCTAACCCTTGCTACCCGGGGGTCGAGTGTCGACCCACGGGGGCTTCGTCCCCCCACTGTGGGCCCTGCCCCCCAGGATACACGGGCGATGGGCAGAATTGTAGGCCCCTACCCTCGTGTCGTGACAGTCCCTGCTACCAAGGTTTGTCTCTGATATTGACGTCCCTGACATCATCCCTGGATGAGGAAACGGAAGTTAAACCTTTAATATTATTGTTATTATTACCATTATTTTACCCCGATGTAAAGAACCTACGGTTTGATAAAAACGATTGAAGCAATACGTCCTGAATCTCCGCCCGGCTACTCGAGGATTATTATTATTATCTATTCTTCCAGCATGAGATAATTGCAATGATATAGAAGACAGAAAATTGGAAAAAAAAGTAAATAGATAATTGACTGATGATATGGTGTGGGACAGAAAGGATTGGATAATATCTCTTCGTATCAAGACCCTAATGAAACTATGATTCAAGGGAAGAAGAAAAAGATGACAATGATAGAGGACAGAATCAAAGTAAATTTTTGTATGCCATTGACATATAATAAAGTCTATGGCATACGATAATTAAGGCAGTACAGTTAGAGAGGGGGAGAGAGAGAGAGAGAGAGAAAGAAAGAGAGGAAGAGAAAGAGAAAGAGGTCACGTAGAAATTAGTAAGAAAGTTTAACTTAATTTAATTAGATTAGTGCTAGTTAGCACTGTTATCGGTTATTTGAAGCTTAATACGTGACATCAAATTTTATTTTCGAGAAGATTAAATAACTTAAAAGTAATTTCTCAAGCTTTACATTTTATTCTCAGAATAAAGACTGAAACATGATTACGGACGATTAGCAAAGACAACAATTTACCCATTTCATAAACGTCTTCATTACTTAAACAATTACTCAATTCTTTATAAATTGCGCAAATATTCTTACAAATAAAATACAAGAAAATGTATTGCAGTTCACCTATTGACCTACAGTTAATTTTCCAATATTTGAGAAGTAATTCAATTTTACTGTGTATCATTTGAGCGATATACTAGCTGGAGCCAGTGGCTTAGTCGGTAAGATAGTCGACCGCGGATCAGTATGTGTCGGGTTCAAATTCTGGGCTCTCCAATCACTGACATGGTTTTCGAGTGAGGAAACTGACGTTAACATTAGCTTTACCAGCTTTATAATTCTAATAAAATATGGAAATAATTAAATTTTAGTGTGTATCATTTGAACGATATTTTATCATTTGAACGACATATTATCACTTGAACGACATATTATCACTTGAACGACATATTATCACTTGAACGACATATTATCACTTGAACGACATACTATCACTTGAACGACATATTATCACTTGAACGACATTTTATCACTTGAACGACATACTATCATTTGAACGATATATATCATTTGAACGATATATATCATTTGAATGTCTTGTCCATACAGGAGTCCAGTGCTACGATGATCCACACTCGGGCTACCGCTGTGGGCCCTGCCCGCCCGGTCTCACCGGGGACGGGACGAGGGACGGGTGTCGACCCGACCTCTCGGCCCGGTGCACGGACCGCACCTGCTTCCCCGGGTCACACTGCACCGACACTGAGCAGGGTCCTAGGTACGAGACTGTCTTCCTTCAGAGTGCTGCTTTGATATAAAAAAGCTAAAGCTAATGTTAACGTCAGTTTCCTAACTCGAAAGCGATGTCAGAGACGGCGAGCTCAGGATTTGAACCCCGCACATACTGATCCGCGGTGGAGTATCTTACCGACATCGCCACTTGCTCCAGCCAGTAGCGATGTAAGATAATTATTAAAATTTTGGCTTTTGCAATTTACATCTAACAATTCACATGGCTATTTAAAACCAACCGTGCAACGATATGCAAACATGCATCCGACCCAGTATTGCACTAATCAGATTGCCGAATGTTTTCAGATGTGGCCCCTGCCCTCACGGTATGGTGGGAGACGGAACGAGGGACGGGTGCTCGGCCGCTACCTGTAACGACCAGCCCTGCTACCCCGGGGTCAGGTGCACCGACACTCCCTACGGAGCAATATGCGACCAGTGCCCTCCTCCCCTGGTCGGCGACGGCACCAGGGAAGGCTGCAAGGCGCCTCGATGCAGCGACTCGCCCTGCTACTACGGCGTGACCTGTCAGGACACCAGGGAAGGAGCGAGATGTGGCCCCTGTCCCCCGGGGTTGACCGGTGACGGGACCCGAGATGGGTGCAGACCGCTGTCGTGTAGAGACGGGGCATGCTACCCCGGGACAGACTGTCGTGACACCCCTAATGGGCCTCAATGTGGCCCCTGCCCGCCTGGGCTGGTCGGTGACGGGACCAGGGACGGGTGTAAGAGGCCTTCGTGCGACCAGGGAGCCTGCTACCCTGGAGTTCAGTGCCAGGATACGAGGGACGGGGCCAGGTGTGGCCCCTGTCCTAGTCCCATGGTAGGGGACGGGACAAGGGAAGGGTGCAGGTTGCCCACGTGTGAGGAGGGCGCCTGCTACCCAGGGGTTTCCTGCGAGGATACTAGATATGGGGCTAGGTGTGGCCCGTGCCCCACAGGTGAAAAGTTCTTTTTATAGTATTATCTTACGATCTACCAGATGGTAAGATATAATTATTGTCATATAGTACCAGATAGTAAGATATATTATTGTCCTGGTTAACAGCAGCCTTCAGTTGACTAACGTTAAAAGCTTGAAATCTCCGTTAGTATTAAACATCCTCACTCTTTCACTTTAAAATACATGTAAACGTTAGACGGATCATTTTCAATTTGTAATTCTGTAGTAATTCTTCCATGATATGGTACATGAACTGTCATGATAAGCCCGAGTGTTGACAGCTTTGAAAGAAACAATCCAAGAGTGTTGGAAGGTTATTCTTAAATTCGCGACGGCCGCAATTATTGCGCCATCAAAAGGCAAAGATTACTAATAACCATGGAGAAGAAGGAGGAAATTAAAGTCAGCTTTAATCAAGACTCTGATCTTCCTGGCCCTGTGTGCCGTAATTTTATGTTATTAAACACCACATTCTAAAGTTAAACTGTAGTTTAAAAACGTGTTGAAAAAGTCCATTTTATATTCACTGCTAGCCGAAATGTTCAGGCCTACATCATTCAATAACTGACTTTTAGCGCTCTATATATTAGTTTGTGTGCTATTGCTATTTGCTGCTGTTTTATCTAATCGTTCCTTTCTGCAATTACTAACGCATTTATTTTTGCAAAGTCAATAATTACGATTTCAAAATCTGTCAGTCAATAAATTGATTGATTGATTGGTCTAACCAGGGACCACAGAGCTACTCTGACTCTAGGACGCTATGCACCATATACTTGCTGATACCTGCTGATTGATTAGCCAATGAAGCAAAATTAATTGTTCTCTAAACTGCTTAATTGATTGGTTATTTATTTTATTTATTGCTTTATTTCAGGCGTAATAACCCATAAATGAATCTTACACATACAGCAATGCAAAAAGAACCAGAAAAGCAAATAGGCTGTGCATATATTGAGCTCTAAGATATTACTCATAGAATTAGGTATATAAATCTACAATAGCTCATTAATTCGATTAATTAATTAATTAATTAACTATTTATTTAATTAATTAATTAATTAATTAATTAATTAATTATTTAATTACTTAATAATACATGAATTAGTTAATTAATTATGCAGGAATTAACTAATTAGTTAATTGATTAATTAATTAATTAAATAATTCAGGCTACACAGGTGACGGCACAAGGAGCGGCTGTAAGCGGCTCGCCACCTGTCAGGAGAGCCCCTGCTACCCCGGGGTCCACTGCTCCGATCTCCCTGACGGACCTCGCTGCGGGCCCTGCCCACCCGGGCTTACAGGGGACGGCACCCGGGCCGGCTGCCGACTGCTCACCTGCGCCGACGGCCCCTGCTACCCGGGTGTACGGTGCGACGATCACAGAGGCGGTGGGTACCGATGTGGGCCCTGTCCCCCGGGAATGACCGGAGACGGAACGAGAGACGGCTGCAGACCCTCAGGACAGAGCTGCGCCTCTAGGCCCTGCTTCGAGGGCGTGCAGTGCTCCGAGTCTAGGCACGGGGAGGCCCAGTGTGGACCCTGTCCCCCTGGGTTCACAGGGGACGGTAGGAGGTGCATCGACATCAATGAGGTTGTGTAATAAATTAGGATTATATTAGTATTAAATTGGTATTAAATTTGTATTAAATTAGTATTAATTTAGTGCTAAATTAGTATTAACTTAGTATTAATTTAGTAATAAATTAATATTAAATTAGTAGTAATGGGTATTAATTTAATATTAAATTAGTGTTAAATTAGTTTTAAATGTTAAATTAGTGTTAATTTAGTATTAATTTAGTATTAAATTAGTATTACATTAGTAATAAAGTATTTTAAAATTAGTATTAAATCGGTATCAATTTAATATTAATTTAGTATTAAATTATTATTATTATTATTGCTTAGTATTAAATAATTAATTTTATAAAAGCGTCATAAGGTTACTATTGTTATAAATATTATTAAATGACTAAATTGAACAATGATCATATGACAAACATATATTCGATACAGCAAACTGAGGTTAAGTTGAACGGTTGCTTTCGTTTTGTTTTTGCAAAATCATTTGTCTTATTTTATTAAACAGCGAACACATTTTTGCAAAATGTGTTCGCTGCTTGCAAGATTTCGATTCTAAACTTACATGCAAAATTGTGTTCGATCTTCGTGCCTTGATGGAATTGCGGGAGACTTATTTAATAATATATCACAGTGCTTAATATAATAGTTTCTAACTGTGACTAATTAATGGTGTTTATTAACATTTAATGAGTCGCATTTTCAGGACTTGGATAAAGCATGTCATTTTGTGAAAGGATAAACTTGTTGATCGATGGAGTGCTATTAATGGAGGGTGACAGTAAACTGAGTAGGAAAATATATCTTGGCTCTGCCACTTGACATAACACAAGAAAGAGATTAGTATATTACCTTGATATAATTAAAGGTTTCTAAATCTAATTGAAGAAACTATGAACAGCACATAAGCCACATCGAAAAAACTACTCGAAATAAAGCAATCAACTGCAGTGTAGCTGCTGCTGCTTCTGTTAGCTTTTATTTTAGCACCTTTATAAGTTTAATTAGAACTAAAATTTCCAACAATTTCTGTTGAAAACACTTCTATTTATGGTTTTTACTATGTGCTTAAAAACAACTTCTAATCGCAATCATTTTCATTTAATCGCCTCTGAAGTAGTTTTTAGATTCGACGGACATCAGTTATATTTGACATTTTACTCCACACACGGTAAGTTCTATCATCAGATATATCTGATCAGATGCATCTGACAATAGATTTGACGATAGGACTGATCGTGTGTGGGCCCTCTTAGATTGTATAGTTACGAAATACTAATCAGTTCCCGGATAAGACTTTATTGAACTCTCTCTCTTGGTGCACTGCCTACTGGCAGGTCCATGGTATATAACGCCTATACTCTTTTCTGTCTTCCGCTTTCCTCTTTATGTCCACAAACGAGTGGATCTTTAAATCATCTATAACATTCCTTTTCATATACCATTACTCTTGAGGGATTTTGCTTATGATGAGGTGGGCCCCTATGCCTTCCTCAGCTTCGACTTTTAAAAAACTTTATTGATATAAATCAATGAATCAGTCAATCAATTTTTAAAAAAAACTTTATTGATATAAATCAATTAATCAGTCAATCAATCACTAATACATTACAGATTACCTATCATCTATTCATAGTGTATAGAGGCCACACCCTGTGACCCGATGACGAAGTGTCAGAACCTGGCCCCGGGATACTCGTGCGCCCCGTGCCCCGAGGGGTTCACTAGCCCCCCGGTTAGAGGGGCGGGCCTTGAGGACGCGAGGAGAAATAGACAGGTTTGACTTACAGTGCGATATAATAATAATAATACTACTACTACTACTACTACTACTACTAATAATAATAATAATAATAATTATTATTATTATTATTATTATAAAGGTTTAACGTCCGTTTCCTCATCCAAGGATGATGTCAAGGAATCCCAATAGCACACATCACTACAGATCAATTCACCCAGACCATTCTGCAAAAGAAATGTGCTGAGGAGAAGTAAGGTCCTAAACGAAGGCCAGTTTTTGATATATAACTGAGGTCTCTAGAGAACGATGAAACTGACGTTAAAATTCTAAAGTTTTAAGGTTATTAGGTTTTTAGTTATATTTTATATTTTAATATAGCTCTGTTTAATAATAATATGTAGAATAATAATTTCGAAATAGAGATGAAAGGGAAGGCTAAGGATACAGTTGGTTGGAAGTGTTATATGTCATGGACCTGCCGTTAGACAGTGCACTAGAAGAAGAATAGAAGGATTTGAAGCTAGAGTTATTACTCTGTGTATTATCTCTTAATAGCTTAATCAATAACTGATTTATGATCAGGAATCCGATAAATTTACTGATTGATTGATTTGTTGATTTTAGATATGTCGGGATATTGATGAATGCCAGACAAACAATGGAGGTTGTACAGCGAATTCGCAGTGTATAAACACACAGGTTAGTTTTACATATCGTTGTTTAGAGAAAACACCACTATTCTCTGAATTTAATTCTATGAAATATCTCACAATTTGTATAAATTCTAATCTTTTCGTTTCTATTAAATGGAAATTATCTAACTTAACTTTTGGTAAAACTCTTGCGGCTGTAGTAAACGTTAGAAAATCGTTGTGACGGTAGCACGAGTGTGTCGATTCGTCTTGAAAAGAAGCCTCGTGTTTCTGAACCTTGACGTTTTATACTAAACTGCTGAATTCAATTTTAATCCTTTTATCCTAGCACCATATCATACGGTGAGCAAGACTCAACAGCTGCAAGCTTTGCGAGATGAAAACTATAATAAGCTCTAACTAGGTCCTTGTAACAGTAGCTCGAGTGTGTCGAGTCGTCACGAAGGGAAGCATTGTGCTTTTGAAGCTTGAGGTTAAAGGAATACGTCCTACCAACCTACACATTTAAAATGCTGTTTACTAGCACACAAAGCAAATCTGCAAAATGTTGATCTAAATTGCAAACTATATGCTAATTATTCCAGAATTTTGTATACTTTTTAGGGAGGTGTAAGATGCGGGGACTGCCTCCCAGGGTTTGAGGGTAACCAGGCAGTGGGCTGTCGTCCATCCGGCCCCTCAACGCCTCAAGCCCACCCTCTCACAGTGCCCTGCCCTGACGGCAGGACCGTATGCGGGCCCAACGCTAAGTGTGTTCAGCGCCCCGGTGTGGACGGGTATATCTGTGAGGTAACGTCTCTGATCTGTTGACTTGATTCTATTGATTTGTTTGATTGATTGATTGATTGACTGACTGACTAACTGGTTGAGTAGCTGTGCGATATATGGATTGATCGTTTGATTGATAGATTTGATCGTTTGATTGATAGATTGATTGATTTCTAGATTGATTAATTGTTTGATTGATTGATTTGGCTGATATGATGTGTGCACAGTGTAAGGTGGGATACGCTGGAGACGGACAGCATTGCTACAGGGACACTGATCTAGACAGCTGGCCCGATGAGCAACTCCCTTGCTCTGATAAAAAATGTGCTAAGGTTTGCTGATTTTCATGTATTCCAATTAAGGGCTTTAATGTCATTTTAGGCGTTTTTAAATATTGTCGGAATACTTCTATTTTTTATTTCTAACCCAATGATGCAAAAACCTTCATATTTACTTACTAAAAATTAATATGGCTTTTTAGAGAGAGAGAGAGAGAACTATATTTAATGACATTATCATCAAAGCACGAAATACAAAATTGCACATACAAACAGGTCATCAAAAAGGATAAATAAATCTTATCTAGTTGACAGCCCACAATCATAGGCAAAAATACACAGACAACAGCTCATAATAATACGCCAATCAATGCAGATTACAACACAGCAGATTCTCATAAAGTTGTTACTGGAAAATACGGTTAAATGATCAAAATTGAAGTAAGTGGTAAAAATAGTAAGCAAATTTAAAGGTGAAGTTAATTAGAAAGTTGTGTACAAAAAGTATTTATATTGTTTTATAAAAAGATTAAAAGATTGGATTTTACGAATGGTAAAAGGAAGATGGATGCCATAGAATCTATATGTATAGATATAGCCGCAGAAACAACCATAACAGCCCGTTACAAATTGTAGGACCCCCAACTAGGGCTTCGGATGTTGCCGGTTCGACGCCTTGTAGAAAAGGGCTTCGAGATCTTTAATAGTTTACGCATTGATTCATTAAAGGTGAAGCGTGATTTGTCTCTCGTATTTATAATTAATTTTGCTTAATACACTTAACTCTATCATGGCATTGCGATATTAGCTGGAACCAGTGGCGAAGTCGGTAAGACACTCGACCGCGGATCAGTAATTTCAGTAAGTGCGGGGTTCAAATCCTACACTCGCTCGTCACTGATATCGCTTTCGAGTGAGGAAACTGACGTTAATCTCAGCTTTAGCTTATATTGAAACAGCACAACAGTGGTAATTTTAAAATTAAACTGTTTATTTGCTGATACAGTATGCTGATTGATAGACCATTGATTGATATCCCTGATTCATTGGTTAATTGATTGCTTAATAAATTGATTGATTTATCAAGGACAATTGTCCTACGATACCAAACAGTGGACAAGAGGACGCTGATAGGGACGGCATAGGTGACGCCTGTGATCCTGATGCTGATAATGATGGAATCATCAACGATCCCGTACGTACAGCTATGAATCTTGTATCTTGTAAGAGATGGGCAACTCGAAAATGAATTTTGAATTTATACATTTAACTGTATAGGCCCAGTGTGCTCGAAGAAAGGGTGTTTAATTGAAGTATATGAAAAAATGAAAATCTAATCATTTCATTATGGCACAGGGTTTCCAGTAAAATCATTGTAGTTTAAAAACAGCTAATGTTAACATCAGTTTTCTAGCCCAAAATCAATGTCAGTGACAGGCGAGCCCAGGATTCGCACATAATATCAAAATCCACACCAACTTTAAAAATGGCATTCGGTTGGTGAGCGCCTAGTCTCCAGAAATTGCTACAGAAATTTAAACGAATGGAAAAGTCTCAAATAGGGGATTGGCTGATGGATGATATGATGTTGGACAGAGAGGATTTGAGACAGTCTATTCGTATCCCGACCCTGGTTAAACTGGGATTCTAGGGAAGACGATGACGATGATGATCGTATCGTATAGTATCGTATCGTATCGTATTATATCTCATAGTATTGTATTGTATATTATCGTATAGTATCGTATCGTATTGTATTGTATTGTATTACATCATATAGTATCATATAGTATTACATCGCATTTCCAGGACAACTGTCCCCTGGTCCAGAACCCGGATCAGACGGACAGGGACGAGGGGGAGGAGGGGGGCAGGAGGAAACAGAGGGGGGATAAGATTGGTGACGCCTGTGACAACTGTCCCACTATTCCAAATGCCGATCAATCGAATGCAGACCGAGATGAACTCGGGGACCTTTGTGACCCTGATGCAGATAATGATGGTTTAGAAATTAATCTTTTTAATCAATCAATCGATAAATCAATCCATCGATAAATCATTCAATCACTAATTAATAATAAGCGATGATTAAAAACGACTAAATCGAGCCAAAGGAAAGTAATGGTGTATCAAAAAAATCTGTTAATATTTAATCCTTATTTATCAGTTAACTAAACTTTTAAGACCTTCACAGGCTTAAGAATTTAGTTAATTTAAATTTATAAAAGAATTTAGAAGCTTATTTAATATTTTTTAATTTATTTGGTACTATACCTTTCTAGATTTTTATATAATTTTTTTCTCCTAACGTTACGTTATTTTAAGCATATTTAATTTTGTTATCTAATTAAACGCTCCAGAAATAACACTTGTATATAGAAGATGTTTACTAAAGCAAAAATTCAAATTAAATCTAGATTTTGCGCCAGTTTGATTATTCGCTTAAGTGAATAAACGAATGAATGAACGATATAATGAATTAATGAATGAATCAATCGTGATTGATTGATTGAGTGGTTCAATGATTGATTGATCGATTGATTGATTGATTGATTGAGTGATTCAATGATTGATTGATTGAGTTATTGATTAAGTGATTGATTGATTGATTGAGTGAGTGATTCAATGATTGATCTATCGATTGATCGACCGATCGATTGATCGCTTGCTTGATTCACTGGTGCACTAGGAATCCCTAACGAGAGGGACAACTGTTGGCTGGTACGGAATGTGGATCAGAAAGACACAGACGGTGATGGAGTGGGGGATGCGTGTGACAACTGCCTCAAGGTCAAGAATCCTCTGCAGGTTAGACAATTTAATTTCCTATCAATGGGCAGTTGTCTGAAGCACAAGCTTGGATGATTCTTATAGTAACATTAGCATATCAGAACCTTCACTGACATCGCTTTCGTGTGAGGAAACTGACGCTAACATTAGCTTTATCAGAAATTAACAATTTTAAATAATTCATTTCATTAACCAATTAATTCTCTAATTAAATATGTGTCATGTCATGTCACGTGATCATCCTGGGGCTGGTTCCAGCCAAACATTTCTCTATGATGTTCCTCCACAAAACTCCATTCTTTGCCATATCCTCGATGTTCATTCTTTTTCTTCCTTCTGTTCATCCATAAATGCTAACTCCAGCAGCCTTCAAGTCTTCTTCGAGGCAGTCCTTCCATCTTCTTTTTGGTCCTCCCGCTGTTTGATACAATTAACCATTAGACTGACATTTCTCTGCACTGAGCATTCAAGATGATATCTTTCACTTTAAACATCACATTTTTAACCGTTAGGCAGTTTGTAGACTGTTACCCAATTACCTATTCTTTGAAATTTTTCTCTCTTCTTCGAGCGAGTTGAAATTAGTTGATTTCAGGTAAAAATCGGGCATTTTGGGGGCGGGATTTAGCGCACTTGATTTAGCTGCGCGTCAATAAAAACGAAATTGAGCTCTATCGGCTTCGGTTAGTACTTTGTGGGTGACCACTTTGGAAGACCGAGTGTTACCGGTTTGAAAAAAGCTCTGAAAAAAATGCTCAGGATGTTGGATGATTATTCTTAAATCTGCGCCAGCTGCAATTGATGCGTCATAAAAGGCAACTATTACTAATAATCATAGAGAGAAAGAAGAAAATGGGTCTTAAAACAAGCTTCAGTGTTTCCTGACTCAGTGTTCCGTTACTTTAGGAATCTTATGATACACGTTACATTGTTATGTTATACTTTTATGGCATTACTAGCCGATCAAGCTGTTTACTTTTCTTTTTTTATTTAATATATGTTAAATATTAAGTTCCTCACTGCTTACCGGATTGCTATTAAAATATCTAATTGAAATATTTCTAAGCCCTGAATGTTATTGTCAAATATTATTCCACTATAAATTCTATCAATCGTTGTTAATTATTACTAACAACACCGTTCACACCATTATTTCATGATATTGTATTACATAACCGTCATGCTTGAGAAAATTTTGTCTGAATGCCAATATCGTGTTCTAAACTTGAGAGACGTGTGGTTTGAAAAAGCTCACCTATTTTACGATGTACTAAAACTAATGTGCAGCAGTCGACAAAACTCTTAATTTTAACTAATTAATCAATCAATTAATCATATAGAATTTTATATTTAATTATTTCTTATTACCACTAATTGCTTTTATTACTTTTGGATATTTTTCTTAAGAATTTTTAGTACAATTATTGCTATTATAACTACGATTTTTACTCTTATTACAAATATTATTAATTAAAACTGAATCATTTGCTGTTTAACTGCTATAAAGTTATATATTTTTAGAACGACACTGACAGTGATTTGGTGGGGGATGCATGTGACACCGACAAAGACAGGTTCTTATTAGTGCTAAGTTAAAATTAGAATCTTCTATTTTAAAATGCAGTTTAATGTCCTACTTTTGTGACTCTACTGTGACACTTCTCAATCAGCTTACTTACAATTAATGTTGTAATCAGCTTACTACAATTAATGTTGTAATCAGCTTACTACAATTAATGTTGTAATCAGCTTACTACAATTAATGTTGTAATCAGCTTACTACAATTAATGTTGTAATCAGCTTACTACAATTAATGTTGTAATCAGCTTACTACAATTAATGTCGTAATATTATTTCATTACAACTAATTGCCATGTTGTTATAATTATGCTGATTTTAATTAGAAGTACTAAATGCCATGTTGATGTAATAATTACTATTATTAGTACTGGTGTTAACATAGATGATGCAATTATTACTATTATTATTATTGGTGTTGACTGGATGATGTAATTATTACGTCCCTGACATCATCCCTGGATGAGGAAACGGACGTTAAACCTTTATTATTATTATTATTATTAATTACTATTATTACTGGTGCTGTCAGAGATGATGTAATTATTACTAATATTATTACTGATGTTGTCATGGATGATCTAATTATTACTGCTATTATTACTGGTGATAAAAGAGATGATGTGCAATATTACTATTATTATTACTGGTGATAAAAAAGATGATGTAATTACTATTACTGGTATTACTGATATTACTGATGTTGTCATGGATGATGTACTTATTATTACTATTATTATAACTGCTGGCAGGGATGGTGTAATTATTACTACTATAATTACTGGTGTTGAATGGATGATGTAATTATTATTACTATTATTATTACTATTATTATTACTATTATTATTACTATTATTATTACTATTATTATTACTATTATTATTACTATTATTATTACTATTATTATTACTATTAGTATTACTATTAGTATTACTATTATTATTACTGCTGGCAGGGATGATGATGGGATACAGGATGATCTGGATAATTGTGTTGATATCGCAAATGCAGATCAGCTGGACATAGACAAGGATGGGAGAGGTATCAATGACTCTTCTTGTTCCGATATTTAATATTCAATGAAATTCCAATAATAATAAGTTAATAAAAAATAGTTGTAAATAATAATATATAATAATAATAATAAAATTAATAGTAATATTAATACTAATTTATTATTATTAATATTATTATTATATCGCACGCATGTGCTAAAGTTTCCTTGGCTTAGCTGTAGTTTTGCAGTTTTCGTAATTTCTCGTATAATAATAATAATAATAATAATAATAATAATAATAATAATAATAATATAGAATACTAATAATAATAGTATTATTTTTTAATCCCGGGTGTAAAGAACCCGATTAGCAAGTATTTAACATACCGCTGGTGGCAATTGTTTATTATTTCTTCTATTTTTATCATGTCACAAAATTAAAATAATAAGTGATTGATTGAGTAGAGTTAATTGATTGATAAATATAAGCCAGTGTCGTATGTGATTAATTGAACTGTGTATTGGTTCGTTGATTTCTAAGTATTAAAAAAAATCCTTTCGTAATAATTTTTCACAATTTTCCATTATTTTAAGTTTTCCTTTTGCTCGCTGGCTTGATTTTATCTCAATAGTGCTCGACGTTGTCAATAGTACTAATTGTTGTTATGTTATGTTATTAAAGATGACATATGTGATTTTTGAGGGCCTGACTCTCGTTTTTTCTGAGGTGCGTTCCCCTGCTAGGGATCCACATTAGACACCAGGACTTCTGAAAATAGCTCTCAGTTAACCACTTATGCCACTGATAAATACTGACAGGTAACGTATGTGATGAAGATGATGATAACGACGGAATTCCGGATACACGTGACAACTGCGTCATCATCCACAATCCGGATCAACGGGATTCAAACAGTTTGTATTCGACACTGATTCTTAATAAGTTATAGAAGACAAAGAAAACTTAAGTATGGTATTTGAACCATTATTGAAAGTAGAATTAATTTACGTTGTCTAACAGTTAATAATAGATAATAATAATAATAATAATAATAATAAAAACAATAATAATAAAAACAATAATAATAAAAACAATAATAACAATAATAATTTGCTCTCCAGCGATTCAATGCAGTCTGCTTCAGTGGCACTTTGGCTAAAGCGGCTTCCCAGAGTGCAGAGAAATTATTTTAATCGATTTTTAAAAACTTTTAATTAAATAAAGTCTCTTTTATCTTATTTTTTAGCCCAGGGACCTTTACAGCCCAGGGCATTTAAAAAAAATAAAAATAAAAAAAAAATAAAAAAATAATAATAATAATAGAGGTTTAACGTCCGTTTCCTCATACAAGGATGATGTCAGGGACGTCCCCCCCATCACATGTCACTACAAATCGATTCACCCCCAAACGATCTGAAAAAATCGTCAAAGATAGTCAAATGAAGATGTAACGTACTAATACAAGTATGATGTCAGGTTATTTTTCGATCATCAAGGATCATCATCATTATCATCATCCTCCCTTCGATAATTAGGCATATCCTGCTATTATATAAAACTACTTACTCTAAAAGTTGCACATTTTGTCTAAATGTGACTAGTAAATTAGGTATATAAGCTTCAAGCTATCCATACGTATAGGCCTATATATATATATAATGTGTGTGTATATATATATATATATATATATATATATATATATATATATATATATATATATATATGCCTACTTTCATATATGTATAATTACATATTTATTTCTATTTATTACTCATTGTCATTTACTCATTCGTTGATCAGATAACGGCAAGGGAGACGCCTATATATATGTATATATATATATATATATATACATTAGGCATATATATATATATATATATAAACATTATATATATATATATAATGTATATATATATATATATGCCTACTTTCATATATGTATAATTACATATTTATTTCTATTTATTACTCATTGTCATTTACTCATTCGTTGATCAGATAACGGCAAGGGAGACGCCTGTGACACGGATTTTGACGGAGACGGATTGTGGGATAGAGACGACGTGTGTCCGGAGAATGAAGAGATCCAGATGACGGACTTCCGGTCCTATCAGACCATCGTACTGGATCCAGAGGGCGAGTCCCAGACTGATCCTAACTGGGTCATCTGGAATGAGGTAGGGATTTGTGGCGTTAAGATCCTTAGAGGCCCGCAAATACAAACAGGCCTTATACACTGTGTTTGTTATAACTGATACCCCAAATTGTTTTAACAATAAAGTCGTAAAAAAGTTGACCGATGTTCTCGAAATTTACATCAATTGACCAGCAGCCAATTCTACAAATATACAGAAATTTCGTTTGAATATCTTTAATAACGTGAAAGTTATAGTTTTGCGAATAGGAGTGGGGTCAGATAAGAAATTTCCAGTACAGGATTACGGGCATGTTACATGCAACGTAAAATTATCTCTATAAAAATAATAGCGAACACGTCACAAAATTTCAGCTAATGCTATTTTGAAGAGCAATCACTTCTTTACAAAACGACGTAAAACACGTGCTGATATGTACTTAATTGACAAAGCTATTGAACTTTTAATGCATGCGTTGCATGTCTGGGTACAACTGCTATCACCGAAGCCACCGCAGCGGCGTCCCCTTCTTGGTTTATTCTCTTCATGCAATGCATGCATAAAAAGTTCAATTACTTTGTCAATTAAGAACATAGCAGCACGTATTTTACGCCGTTTTGAAAAGAAACGATTGCTTTTCAAAATGGTATAAGCAGAAATTGTATATTGCTTGTTAGCTAGCATTTTTATAGAGATTTTCTACGCTAAATATAACACGCCTGTAATCCTATATTGGAAATTTCTTATCTGACCCCACTCATATTCGCGAAACTATAACTTTCACGTTATTAAAGATATTCAAACGAAATTTCTGTATATTTTGTAGAATTGGCTGCTGGTCAAGTACTAATAATAATAACACACATTATAGTGAAACGGTCAACTACGTTGATATCTATCACTTTTAATACCACATGTTAAATCAGTTAGGCAATTTTGTCTATTTTCCGTGTAGCCAGTCCAGTGAATGTCCGAGATTTAACTCTCAGAGCAGCGCGGCTGGGATTCGAACCCACGGGAGTTCAATTCACCTCAGGGTCTGTCATTTAAAACTTCATGACGTTATCTACACCTCTAACCATTGCGCTATTGAGACATTCAATACTGTAAATTTCAAGAACATCGGTCAACTTTTTACGACTTTATTGTTAAAACAATTTGGGGTATCAGTTATAAAAAACACAGTGTAGCTTAGGTCTAAAGAATTTCGGCCTAAAGATTTTAGGCCTAGAGAGTTTAGACTAAGATTTTAGGCCTAGAGAGTTTAGGTCTAGAGTGTTTGTCTTAAAAGAGTCCATTAAGCGTTTATACGACAAAGGATAGAACATCTTTGAGAACTCAATAATGAGGATTTAGATTTCGATAAATTTTCTGAAAACGGTATCAGGCAATGCATGACTATGCGCATGTATTACACAGTATCAGTGAATGAAGCACGCATATTTAACAGGGTTAAACATCCTTCAAGTAAACAAATTTCAGTAAGAGCAGCGACCTACTAACAAAACAATTGAAGATAGCCAAGTAGATAAAGATTGTAAATACTTTATACTTTAGTGTGGATTGCACTCCTGTACTGATATGAAACGTGTAAGTTAGGAAATGAGGATATCAGGAAACTGAAGGCATTCCAAATGTGGCAATGGAGAAGAATGGAGAAGATCAATCTGTCAATCAATCAATAAAAATTTAACGCCCGCTTCCTAGCCATAAGGCTATGTCGGGGACGTCAAATCAAATTGACTGACAAATTATGAGCGAAGAAATGCTAAATATAGCTAACATTAATGGAAAATTGATAAATATAATAGGAATAGAAAGAAGAACTGGATTGATCAAGTCCTTAAAGAAAATGATTTATTAAAATAGGTTATGATTTATTAGAAGAGGTAACATCGCCACTGGCTGGAGCCATTGGCGATGTCAGTAAGATATTTGACTGCGGATCAATATGTGCGGGGTTCAAATCCTGGGCTCACCCGTCACTGACATCGCTTTCGAGTGAGGAAACTGACCTTAACATTAGCTTTAACTTTTTTCTATTGACCGTGTGCTCCTTTTGTTTCAGTGTCGAAATATAGGTACATATTATCAATCGTTCAACACTGAACATAATTTATATTTGATCTTGCTCAGTGTGTGCTAGTTTACTTTTATTTATTTTAACTTGAAATCACGTTGGCTGGTCAATGGAAACAACATACGAGTAAAGCTGCGATTTAGCTAAATCTAAAAATAGATTATTTTGAAAATAAATATTTTAAAATTATCATTTAGTCATTAGTATTTAGTAATTATTAATTTAATAACTATTAATTAGTCAAGGCTGTAATTATTTTGAAATAGTTAAGAATTTTCTGCAAATATTTTGCAGATAATTCACTATCTTAGCACAATTCTTACTAGTTCTTACTGGTTCTTACTAGTTCTTACTAGTTCTCACTGGTTCTTAATAGTTCTTACTAGTTCTTACTAGTTTTTACTAGTTCTTACTAGTTTCTGTTAATTATCGTCAATTTTTCGCAGGGAGCAGAGATTGTGCAGACAATCAACAGCGATCCTGGGTTGGCTATTGGTAAGAAACACCCTTTTAATATAAGCAAATTTGTTTATATAGTGAGAATTTGAAATTAAATGGTAATTAATCCACCTATCTGAGGAAGTCAACGAGAAACCACCTTAGAAGTCATATTTTTCCCAAGCTATAGGTTTTCCATAAGGTATAGACTTTGTGAAGGGATTAACTTGTCGATCTAAGGAGTGCTCTTTGGGAGCGAGAAAGTAAACTTGATGCACTATACTGCACTATACTGTGCTGTACTGTACTGTACCGTACTGAGCTGTACTGTACTGAACTGTACTGTACTGTACTGTGCTGTGCTGTACTGTACTCTTAGTTTCTTACTGTGCTGTGCTGTACTGTACTGTACTGTACTGCTGTACTGAACTGTACTGTACTGTACTGTGCTGCACTGTACTGTACTGTGCTGTACTGTACTGTACTGTACTCTTAGTCTCTTACTGTGCTGTGCTGCACTGTACTATACTGTGCTGTGCTGTACTGTACTGTACTGTGCTGTACTGTACTGTACTCTTAGTCTCTTACTGTGCTGTGCTGTACTGTACTGTACTGTTCTGAACTGTACTGTACTGTGCTGTACTGTACTGTACTCTTAGTCTCTTACTGTGCTGTGCTGTACTGTACTGTACTGTACTGAACTGTACTGTACTGTTAGTCTCTTACTGTGCTGTGCTGTACTGTACTGAACTGTACTGTACTGTACTGTACTGTACTGTACTGTAGTGCTCTGTTCTGTTCTGTATTGTACTTAGGTTACCACAGATTTAGCGGCGTTGACTTCAGCGGAACGTTCTATGTGAACGCTGACAAGGACGACGACTACGCTGGATTCGTCTTCTCTTTTCAGGTTACCATCTCCATGAAAAAACCGTCATTGATTTAAACACATTCTTGTACTAACTTCAGTTTAATTTAAACAAATTTCTAACACAGAATTTTTATTTTATAACATAATATGTGTCAAATATCTTCATGTTTGCAAGACTGGAAACACCTGGATTATCGACTTCATTTATTTGTTCATGAGAAAATATTCTGATTTAATGATAGATTTTAGTGGTGTCAATTCATCCATTTATTTAGAATGACATAAATTCTATACCCAGGCTTAACGTCAGTTTCCTGCTTGAATATCATATCAGTTACGGAGAGAGAACTGGATTCTTCTTTACTAAGCCAATAGGTTTATCTTCAATTGATTGATTGATTGATCGATTGATTGATTTATTTATTTGACTGTTACTCATTTGATTGCTTAACCTCGTATCTATTTTTATAGTGGATTTGGTCAAAATGTTCTCAATATTGTCATTGATCATAGATGCAGTTTAATTGCTGTTCTTGTTGTTGTTAAAGGTAGAGTTGCTCTATTGGTTTAACGGTTGAAGTTATATGACTGATTGATCTCCAGTCAATAGAGTTGATTGATTAATTGGTTGAATTTTTGATTGATTAGTTGATTGATTGATTGAATGAATGATTTACTGATTGACTGATTGACTGACTGACTGACTGACTGATTGACTGACTGATTGATTGATTGATTGATAGGACAGTTCTAACTTCTACGTGGTGATGTGGAAGAAGTCAGCACAGACGTACTGGCAGTCGACTCCGTTCAGAGCCGTGGCTGAGCCAGGCATTCAGCTCAAATCAGTCCACTCTGAGACAGGTGTGGGCGAAATCATGAGGAACGCCCTGTGGCACACTGGCGACATACCCGGCCAGGTAGTTGATGGAGTGATCTATCTGTGTATGTTGGACTTATTAGAATAACTCTAAATATCCAGAGGTGAACTGGTGGGCTGGAGCACTGGTGGGCTGGTGCACTCTCGATTGATTTTATTATTTAATTGATTGATTGATTGACTACTTGATTGAAGTATTAATATACTTACTAGATAAAGATTCTGCAGAAATAAGTCCCGCAGTGTTATATCTCTGTGAGACATGATTCATATTATCGATAATTGCTTGGATGGTTGATTGCTTGATTAAAGTAGTGGTTTATGAAGTAGCGCTAAAGTACTAAGGTACTTAATGAGATATCCTATCTCTATGAGATAGTACCTCTCTGCTACTAGTCCTAGACTCTAACGATGCTGATAAATGTTGTCATAAACCACCCTACTGTAAAACTATGCTAAATGTTATCATAGACCACGCTACTGTGGAAGGATCCTAGGAACGTTGGGTGGAAAGAAAAAACTCCGTACAGATGGGAGCTGATTCATAGGCCATCTGTCGGACTAATCAGGTATATCAATCAATCAATGTGGTGTATCAATCAATCAATGTGGTGTCTTAATCAATCAGCTTTGTGTCTTAATAAATCATTGCATTGTCTTAATCAATCAATGTGGTGTATCAATTAATCAGCGTGGGGTCTTAATCAATCAACGTGGTGTATCAATCAATCAGCGTGGTGTATCAATCTGTCATTGCACTATCTCAATCAATAAACGTGGTGTCTCAGTCAATCAGCGTGGTGTCTCATTCTGTCAATTCGTTGTCTTAATCAATCAGTGTGGTGATCAATCAATCAATATGGTGTCTCAATCTGTCATTGCACTATCTCAATCAATAAACGTGGTGTCTCAGTCAATCAGCGTGGTGTCTCATTCTGTCAATTCGTTGTCTTAATCAATCAGTGTGGTGATCAATCAATCAATATGGTGTCTCAATCTGTCATTGCACTGTCTCAATCAATCTATAATCAATCAATGTTCGTCTCAATCAATCAGCTTTGCATCTCAGAGAGATAGGAAAGAAAGAGACAGAGAACTATGTTTATTTTAAAAACACTCAAATATGCAATAACACATACTAGGCCGTCAAAGAGATCGCAAAACTCTATCTAGTCTCAATAAATCAGTGTGGTGTCTCAATCATTGTATAATCAATCAATGTGGTGTACCAATCAATCATTGAAGTTTTTCTTTCATCATTGAGGATTCCACATGGAATGCCTATAGCAGTATCAGGGACGTCTCTAACACAATTGGGCACCAACCTGACGAGGTTGATCTTCCAGGACCCATCATTGAAGGAGCTTCTAATCGCCAGTGAATAGTTTACAAGTTACATTAGCAACGGTCAAATTCAAAAATATCAAATCGCATCCACAGATTGCACGTTGAGCATCACTTAGCTACCCACGTCAACAAAAAAGCCATGGCTAGAGCCAGTGGTAAAGCCGGTAAGACACTCGACCACGGATCAGTATGTGCGTGATTCAAACCATGGGCTCGCCCGTCACTGACATCGCTCTCGAGTGAGGAAACTGACGTTAACCTTAACTGTACTTTAGCTTTTACAAAAAGTAATCTTTGATCATTCTATTCAGTCTTTCAGACGTCTGTTGTTGTTGTTGACCCAGAGTTCTTCTGTTTGAGGACACGGAGCTAGTGGCGGATTCAGGTCCTATAGTGGATAAGACTCACAAAGGAGGAAGAATAGGCGTGTTCTGCTTCTCCCAAGAGAACGTCATCTGGTCTAATCTAGTCTACCGCTGTAATGGTAAGCAGCATCAACCAATCAGTCAATAAATAGTTCAGTTCATTTAGTTCTCTGTCAATCAATCTATTTACCTGTCAATCAATCAATCTGTCAATCAATCAATCTATCAATCTGTCAATCTATCTACATAAATCAATCTACCTATCAACCTATCTATCTGCCAATCAATCAATCAATCAATCTATCAATCTATATATCCGTCAATCAATCAATCAATCAATCAATCAATCTATCTGTCAATCAATCAATCTAGCAATAATACGTAACTAGCTTAGAGTAATTAGTATAACAAAAAATGATATCTGGATTAGCATGGTGCATAAACCTACAGATAAACTATGAAAAATGCATATATTCGTTTTATACAGTACTCTGAATCGTTCATGCTCTATTTTAATTGCATTTTCATTACGGGCCTAAGTGTACGTCGAATGGTTATAAAAGTAATATTTAGGTTAATATGATATGTTTTCATGTTATCATAATTAATTATTCATAATGCGTAATTAGTATATATTACCCGTGTTATATCCGAGTTACGAAAGAACGGACCAAACGTGGACTACAGTTGTCGAAAAGGCGACAAAGAACTAAGGTCCAAACCAACTTTAGAAAGGGCATTCGGTTGATGAGAAACTAGGATTCGCAAATTTGCTACAAATTTTAGAAGATGAATGAAAAACGAAGATGAATGAAAAAGAAGGTCTATTCGTGTCCCGACCCTGGTTAAACTGGGATTCGAGAGATGATGATGAGGATGTTTAATTAGTATACAGGAATAGTATGGCTGTGTCGTAATGGCTGTATGTGTCTACAAGAGGTTCTTCATTATTCCTACTTCTTGATAATTTCAGACGAAGTGCCTCCTGGATTCAGAGGTTCACCAAGAATATGAGCTTAAACAGCGAATGAAGAGAAATTGAGAGTTGAAAAGAAATAAAGAGACAAGTAGCCAGAGAGAAGTAGAAGCAAAGATAGGAAAGGAGGGAGATTGAGTGTAAGAGAGAGAGAGAGAGAGAGAGAGAGAGAGAGAGAGAGAGAGGAGAGAGCGAGTGAGGGAGAAAAATAATAAACGGAAATAAGGTGATACTGAACTTCGCTTTTAATTGAAGTTTGCTCTGTATATTGAAAGCATTTTGTCAACTAGATATAGCATTATCAATTTTATAGTATTTGTAGAATTGTTGTATTAATCGCCGGATAAACATTAATCGCAGTCACTGCCATGAATATATCTGATAAGCTTAAATTAATTCAAAGTTATATTGCTTGACTCGATTGTCGCTGATAACGCCTAAAGGCATTAATGTATCTATTTCTAGGAATTTAATTGAAAGTAATTGATATAAAATTGATAAACTTGAGAGTGTGACTTAGATGTAGCCGAGTGTGTGAACTGCTAAAGAGAATGAAAGAAAATCACCTCAACGTTGGATTATTATTCTTAGTAGTGGTGCTACATGCAAGATACAATAAAGATTTAACATTTGCTACTGGTTCGGCTTGTTGATCGATAGTATGCTCTCTACTGAGCGTAATAGTGGAGATTAGACTGTGTAGCAAGGACCTCCTACATTGCGAAAGTCCAGAGAAATTGAAGAAAAAAGCATTTAACTGGCATTAAAGAACTATTTTCTTAATGTAGAATTGATTTCAGGACCGTATTTGGTCGTGTATCAATGCACATATTATTGCCTATAAACATTGCTAAATATTATGCATCCTAATATGTCATCCAAAGTAACTCATTTACCATATTATATTACTATCTGTTCATGTTAGGACTGTTTTCAGATTTTGTCTAGATATTGCAATCGCTTAAGGAAAGATACGATCTATTTACTGTCTACTCTGAAGTGTTTGGAATAGTATGTAAAGCTGTCCACTACTAAATGATTCATAAGCATTAAAGCATATGTGTGTATCTGAAATAAACGTAAAAACCCAGCCCGCTTGAGATTCCAACCCATAACCTCGTACACGTTAGGCAAGGATTTTAACTAGGTCAGCCTACCAGTGTTACAAGTCCACACTGAAACTTTTCGCGAGCTCTCGATGACCGCTTGACTGTAATTTGAAAGCCTGACCTGAGCCTTGCTATCTTAAGCCATCCAGTCAGTCAGTGTTAATATTTTATTATGGGCTGGAGCAGTGGCGATGTCGGTAAGATATTCGACCGCGGATCAGTATGTGCGGGATTCAAATCTTGGGCTCGTCCGTCACTGACGTCGCTTTCGAGTAAGGAAACTGACGTTAATCTTACTTTTTTTGCCTTAGCTTTTCTAACATTAATTTCCGAAACATTACAAGTTTACGCCCAGAACGACTTAGAACTCAATTCTAACAAGTTTTATTCATTTCAGTTAGCATGTAGTCTTCTTTAGCTTCATCATCTGATTTACAATGTAATGTTGTTGTGACATGATGCGAATTACATTTATAAGACTTGTTCTACAGGAGTAGTTAGTTCATTTGTTGTACACTCTATTAAAACTACGATACTGTTAACACTACTCTTTGTTATAATATTTCCCATACACCTTATTAAGTCGCAAAAATAAAAAATAAAATAAAACCCATGTTAAGTATCTAGTCTATCACAAAAAGCAATAAGAATAAAAACACGCGATTAATAATTTACTAGACTAGCAATATGTTAATAATTCACTAAGTTAATTAACAATTTACTGTGTTTATTAATCATTTACTGTGTTAAATAATAATTTACTACGTCAATAATTTACAAGGCTAATTAATAATGTACTAGGTAAGCACTACGTTAGTCACTGCTCAACGCTCTAAATGAAAACTAAGTTACATTCTTTTGTGGAGTCTAAAAAAACTATTAAATACGAATCCAAAGCCATTTTAATGTCCGATTTCAGTTTTGAAATCAGTGTCGGTGGGTGCACAGGATTTGAACCCTGCATCTACTGATCCACAGTTGAACAACTTGCCATACGCTCAATCCTCGAGTATAAGAATGAAATAACAATCGAATCTGCCTGTTAGCCCTGCATTGTCTGTGGCATAATCTCTCTCAAACATCCGTAAATTGACAGTAATAGTGCCTATCTAGCTTTAATGCCTATTATTAATAGTGCCTATCAAACATTAATGCCCATCAGTAATAGTGCATATTTAGCTATTTCTTTCTCTTCAGCACATGTTTTAAGATCTTTTGGAGTGAATCGATTTGTAGTGACTTGTGATGAGGGACGTCCCTGACATCATCCTTGTATGAGGAAACGGACGTCAAACCTTTGTTATTATTTTTTGTGCATATAAAATAGAGCGGTATTATTATCTAGCTTCCTATGCCTGTCAACGAGAAGAATCAAACTATAAACACGAGTATTTTAGAGTCTCTCTCTCTCTCTCTCTCTCTATATATATATATATCTCTCACTATCTCTCTCTCTCTCTCTCTCTATCTTTCTCTATCTCAATATTACTTTAGTGATACAGGACTACACGATAATATTACTTCTGGTGTTTCCGGTATCAGACTTCATTGTGCTACGAATGTCAGGGTCGTCTCTGGCAGGTTTAGTGAACACACCGGAGACTTGATCCGATTTATCAGAGGTGAGCAACGCAGATATTATTCTAGAGCTGACTGTTACGATCTCTTCTTCACTTGAGGCTTCCTTAGTTACATCTGATATCATCTTTCCAGTTCCTGAAATATGTCTTGTGTTTCCGGAAGAGAACTCTTCACCTGGAGACGTGGAATGGACGCTTCCAGTCACGTGATCACCAGTGTGGATGGATTCACCGGAAGGACTCGAGGTGGAGGATGGAGGGATGTAACAGATGTGAGGATTGATCCAGGTCAAAGACTCGTTCCAGTTCTTCCCGTCACAGGATCCACACAGGTGATCCAGTAGAAGATCTTCTGTTTCGTTGTTTGACGAGGTGTCAGCACATGCAAGATCAGTGTAGTCATCCACTATGGACGAGTAGCGCAGAATCCAATCCATCGAACAGTCCGAGCAGGAAAATGGATTGTTGGAAATCCGTAGATGTGTCAGTTTGGGAATCGATGATAGAACTGAATCATTGACACTTGTGAGATTGTTCCAAGAAAGATCAAGTGTTGACACAGTTGTTAACCCTGAGAAAGATTCCTGTGTAAGAGACTGTAGAGAATTTGAGCTGAGATTGAGATCAATTAATCCAGATTGATCGTGGAAGATTAAAGGTGATAACTGGGTTAGGCTATTTTCTGAAAGATCCAATCTTTGTAGCTTAGGAAGTCCATTCAATGCTTTCCAGTGCAGTTTCGTCATACGGTTTTGATTGAGACTCAACTGAAGTAGTCCATTCAAGTAACTGAATGTGCCTGCCTCCAACAACTTGCTGAGTTTATTATTATCCAGATATAAGTACTGCAAGTTGCTTAATCCTTTAAAAGTTTCTTTGTGTATTGAATTCAGTTTATTATTTCTTAGATACAGCGTCACCAAGCTTGATGCAGATTTAAATGTACCGTCTTCAATAGTCTGCAGTGAGTTGTTGTCTAGATACAAGTTTGATAGGAGCGGCGAGTAGATATCAAATTCTACATCAATTTTAGATATGTTGTTATTTTTCAGACTCAATATTCTTAACTTAGGCATATTCGCCATCCAACTCTTATTCACTACCGTTAAGAAATTTGAATCTAAACTTAGTGAAATTATTTCGGACAATCCGCTGAAGCTTCCAGGCTGGATGGAAGATATTTTATTGCCTCTGAGTCCCAGAGCTTTTACTAGCTTCACGCCCTTGAGGGTCTTGTTGGTAATGACGCTGATGTTATTTGAAGACAAGTCCAGGAAGGTTATCATCGTGTCACGGCTGGAGCTAATCTCGGTTAGTCGATTTCCACCCAGGAATAATGTCAGTGGAAAAGTTATATTGGAAAATATCGCCAGTTCCAGCGTAGTCAAATCATTTCCACTTAAATCAAGGTAACTAAGTCTGGTGTTGTACTTAAAAAGATTATTTGACAGATATTTTAATTCGTTATTCCTCATTTCAAGTCGAAATAGGGTGTTCTGATGTTGAAAGGTATTTTCATCTATTTCTTTTATATTATTATCAGACAAATAGACGCTTGTGAGCATTGGAATATTTCTGAAGATGTTTTCCGGCAGATTTGATAAGGAATTGTTGTCCAGTATGATTTCTCTCAGATTAACTGCTTCGCTGAAAAGATCTTCGCTTATCTCTGAAATTTCATTGTTTTCTAGGTGTAGGGAAGATAGTTGAATGAGTGACCGAAAAATTCCCGTTGGTAAATTTCTTATCTTATTCTGGGCCAAATTTATTTCGTAAAGGTTCGACAATCCACTGAACGCCTCCTCATCCAGGCTGGAGATGAGATTATTGTCCGCCCGTATGTAGTTAAGATTAGCCAGACCTGAGAATACATCCCCCGTCAACTGAGTCAAGAGATTGTTCCTCAGTCCTATGTAGCGCAGCTGAGTCAGTCCCAGAAACACGTCCTTTGGCAGGACAGATAGGAAGTTATCTTCCAGGTGGATTTCCGCCAAAGATTCTTCCAGTCTTCCTCGAAATGCAAGCGGTTCAATGGTAACCACTCCTTGAGAACTTAGGTCAAGATTTATGGCACTAATTAGAGCGAAACTATGATTTCTAATTATGGTAACACTGCTCTCGGTTATCCTTAGCGAAAGATAGGTCGTGGAAACGTTGTTGAACTCCGGGATGGAGGTTAATCCGTGACATTCCATGGCGTGTTGGTAGTACTCCAGCACACAGCTGCACTGATCCACTGTGGCGGCACATGGACTCTGAGATGAACAGAGTCTGGAGCAAGCTAGCAGCCACAAGACAACTCCAAAGCTCGCTTCTCTCAGGAACCTCCTCGGCATTCCAGCAATTTATGGTTTCCTTTCCAAAGCACGGACTTGAAGGAAGGAAGGACTTGAAGGAAGGTGTTGGGCCTCTTTGGCCTTTAATCGGAAATATATTCCGACCCAGTCAAGTAGTGCTCTCAGATTTTGTAAGTTCTCAGTAAGAAAGGTCGACAGGATGTTAGATATCGATGTGCTAAAAAGGTAAAATAAAAATGAATAGAAATTATGAAATTCTGTACAAGCATATAATGACCGGACAACAATAATGGAATAATAATTATAATTAAAAACGTAACAACCTTATTATTTTCATATTTTTACTTTTTTATCTTTTAACGCTCAGCGCGAAATAGTAGCCAGAAGTTAAATGCAAAAAAGAACTCTTTATGAATTTGATAAGAAAAGTCTCTAAGTTCCATAACAGTACACACTGTAAAGTTGTACGCTCTTCTTCTTTCCAAAAAAACAGTATATGCCCACCTAATCAGACTATTTAAAAACAACAGCCTCTGTCAGAAAATGACACTTATATGTACTGAAGCTGATCGCAGACCCTACATTGAGTGCCTTCTTTTAGGATAAAAGCTACTTTACTTCTCAAACTTATTAAAATGAACCGATTTATTACTCTTATTACAGCTCTTTACTACTCTTATTACAGCTCTTTATTACAGCTCTTTACTGGACATTGGTTAAAGTGACTGTAGGTAATACGTGTACCTCAAGTACCTTTGATATATCAGTTCATCTTATAATTAATCATAATATTATATTTATTATAAATATTATTAATAATAATACAATATTAATCAAAACAATATATATATATATATATTAATTATTATTATTATATTAATAATTAAGAGAATTGATTCTGAGAAAAAAGTTAAAAGTTACAGCTCTTTACTAATCTTATTACAGCTCTTTACTAATCTTATTACAGCTCTTTATTACTCTTATTACAGCTCTTTATTACTCTTATTACAGCTCTTTATTACTCTTATTACAGCTCTTTATTACTCTTATTACAGCTCTTTATTACTCTTATTACAGATCTTTATTACTCCTATTACAGCTCTTTATTACTCTTATTACAGCTCCTTATTTCTGGACATTAGTTAAACTGACTGTAGGTAATAAGTGTACCTGTGGTTTACTTTGATATATCAGTTCATATTATAATTAGTAATAATATGATATTAATAATTATAATAATAAAGGTTTAACGTCCGTTTCCTCATCCAATGATGATGTCTGGGACGTCCCCACAGCATACTAATAATAAATATTAATAAAATAGTAATAATAATATATTAATTATTATTATTATATTAATAATTAAGAGAACTGATACTGAGAAAAAAGTTAAATATTTGCCGGAGAAATCTAAAAATAATTATATGAATCAGTGCAAAAGTTTCAAATGTCTTGCTACAAAGCTACGCTGATAAAAAAACTCAAACATTCAACTAATGAGTTCAGTGCAATTTAAGATCATCAAGCTTCATCAGATTGAATAGCTTTATTAATTATAAATTCTCAATTTCATAGCATAGTACTATCCCACAATTAACACCGACTACTTACCTGCAATACACTCCTGCTCGATGTCGTCATGGACAACAGTAGTACTCTAGCTGAGTGGTGTTAACACTGTCCCTAGCATCAACTTTAGGCCAGAAGACGGTAGAATAGTTTCAATGCAAAAAGACTTGACACTCAGGCATCAAATATCACGCACTACACACAGCTGATCGTCTTTATATAGTGTCTTCATCCGCGGTGTTTAGAAAGACTTTATTGAAATGTAACATCGTGTCTGAGTTTGAATGTCCTCAGAACATTGCGTGGATTATAGTTTAGCAAAGCTTTTACAAAGCTCTAACAAGCTCACTGAATGGATCAGGCGCATCAGAAGTAGCATTACATTCCAAGTACATTACATTAGCTTACATTCCAAGCTAAAGTTATGTAAACTAAGAATATGTTCTAAGAATATATGGTTTAATAAGAATGTATCAATAGCGCAGTGGTTAGAGGCGTCAGTTAACGTCGTGAAGTTTTAAGTGACAGATCCTGAGGCGAATTGGACTCTCGCGGTTTCGATTCCTGGCCGGGCTGATATACAAATAAAATCTCGGTTATTCACAGAACTGGTTACTCGGAAAATGGCCTAAATTGCCTAACGATCGTGGTATTCAAGGGATAGATATCAACACAGTTGACTATTTCACTATAATAGGTGAAATTGATTCCGTTATTTCTTTATACCTTATATATTGTCAAAATGTCTGGTCAAAAGCACAAATTCCTGCCGCAGCCTACGTTCGCTTTACCTATGTCTGTACTAAGGTTATAAAAGACGCCAACATCTTCTAGCCATTTATATTCTTATTTTTACTTATATTCTTTAAATTGAAACAATTTGGCTACTGGAGATATTTCCCATCGCTTTCATCTGTGTCTGTAATTGAAGCAAAGAATTAGAAATTACTTGATTCTATGCTAAAAAAGAATCAATTTCTACTTTTACGTCAGACAATTAATGTACTTGATCACACAATGGCATGAGAGAAATAGACCATACCTACATTACTCTCCATCGGGTTAGGCTCTTGTTCTTAAGTTATCATCAACTGGTTGAGCAATTGACTGATTGACTAACTAATGTACTCAACGAATTGGTTGATTGATTGACTGATCGATCGATTGATTGATTAAATGATTAATTGTTTCGTTGATTCATTGAGTTTCTGAGCGATACATTGATAAATACACTATGATAACAGTAGAGAGAGAGAGAGAAATAGAGAGTGAGAGAGAGTGAGAGAGAGAGAAATAGAGAGAGGAACCTAAATCTATAGACAATAGGATAATCAGCAGTTGGTCTATTACATAGCTAAATAATTACCGAATTACTCATTGGCCAAAAATCCCTTTTCGTTTATGACTCAGCACTGCTAAATTTTACTAATATGACTGTAGTAGTAATGAATAGCAGTGCACTGAATAGAGTCGTGCTACTAGGTCTATATATGCTCTATATTCGTAGCAGCCGGCTTTCAGAATCATTTTCAGTTTTAAGTTGTCTGACCTTCTGCATGGATGTATTAAATTCCGGTCCTGTGATATAATCGTGACGGATGTTGTTGAAAAGAGAAGCATCACGATTTCAAATAAACAAATATGTTATGATCAGTGATGCACACGTCCTTTATCTGCATTTGAATATAGAATTCCATAGAACGAGATTCTATTCATAGCCTAGTACCAACAGGTGCTGTCGCCTTACGTGCTATTGAGTTTTTATATTTCTAGTTCACCGCTCTGCGAGAAATTGTTAAGAATTGTAAAATATATAATATGTAACAATTTGTGTCCGATTTCGAAGAGATGGTAAGCCGGCTACCATACAGATGGTATCGTCACTAATGTAGTGCAAGCTCAGCCTCAAGCCCATTCTTCATCTTCCTCTTTGTCTCTTTACAAATATTTATTGCGAATACAATAAACAATTTTTATTGCATATTTAATTACGGGTTAATTATTTCTTGAACCAATCGTTATGGAGCTGTCTTTACTCTTTTTATTTTCCAATTGCAATTTAAAATATATATTTCATCGCTAGAACTGTTTCAATAAAATTTAATGACAATTAATCTACTCTTCTTCTAATTAAATTAGTTGAAAGCCTTAAAGTTTCTAGCAAAGTCAATCAACTAAATTGACAGGATGATCATGGGTGCCATGTCAAATCTCATATTTCCATGACCATTTTTAAACTTAACTGCACAAATTCCTGACTGGATTCATATTAACCCCTTACTGAGATTATCACTTAACTTTAGATGAATGGAGGAAAGTTTATGAAAGACGAATTTTCTGATTTATTCGCAATGATTTGCCCCTGAGCTGAGGCAGTGTTGCCATTGCTCTCAAATGTGGCCGATAGGACGTAATCGCTATTCCTTGAGGACGGAGTGGAAGGAGTTATGGACAGGGGAGGAACCCTCAGTCCAGGACTTGGCGACAGCGCAGCGCGACTGCTCCTGCAAAACAGCTGATCCACCATCACTGGACAGCTGGGCTATCTGACCAAATGCTGTTCAATCAATCAATCAATCGTTCAATCAATTAAGTAATTAATCATTCAATCATTCATCCATTTAAGGAATTAATCAAAAAAATCAATCAAGTAATTAATATCATTCATTAAAATAACCACATCTTCTTTGAGCTGGTGCATCATCAACATGAGCTAGGCTATCTGACCAAATGCTGATCAATCAATCAAACAATCAATCAATCAATCAATAAAACAACCGCATAATCAATCAATCAAGTAATGATTTAATATGTAAATCATTCGATAAATCCATCAATCTGTTAATTAATCCATAGATTAAGCCTAATCATCAATCAGTCAGTCAATCAAGTAATACATAAATATATCAATTCAAACCGATCTCACATGCTTGAGTCTAAATTTATATCTCCGGACAAATGCTTACTCCAGCAGCCTAATCAATCAATCAATCAATCAATCAATCGATTGATCATCTCTGCAGCATCACGAAAAAGTTTTTGACATGATCAGAGGCCTCCGATACAAGATGAAGTATATTCAGTAGAACTGTCGCTCATTAGTCCTGTCTTCCGCTTAAAATTTCTCTATTTTGAATAGTAAAATAAGTATAATTCTTGTAAGTAAAGTAGCTTTGAAATGTCAGTAACTTTTCATTTGAAATCGAAATGTTAGATGTTGTCAGGGATAATTATGATCATGTTGTTGTTGTTGTTTTTCTTGTTGCTCAGTTGAATGTATGTTCGTTTAATTCTCTTGAGAAAAGAGGTAGGTGCTGACAAAGTATAGTCTTTCTAAACGCTATCTTCCTGTAGTCAATAACGCTCACATCGTCTAGCAGCAGCTACTCGATTAACCTTCCAGGTATCGATTGAAGAGCTGTCCCAAGGCTCTCTTATTGATTGATTGAAACCGGGTTTAAAATCAGATCACCTTTTGAAGGCTGATTTCCTGCAACATATTGCCTACAACAGATAGCCTGCAACAGATTCCCTGAAACAGATTACCTACAAGAGTTTGCCTTCAACAGATTGCATATAACAGAGCATGTGCCATGTTTAAATAGCATGTGCCAGTTGAATATCAGTACCTACAGCTGTAACCACTGCCACAAAGCTGTCCGCTAGTTAACTAAAATGCTCCTCTTATACTTACTTAGGCAGGCGTAGGTTCGAATCCTGGCGTCGAAGAGTTTATGACAAACTGTCTCACAACCTCTGAACACAGGATCGCTGGGGAAGGCCGTGGAGAAACGCAACTTCTGTTAAACAAGTATATTAATTCTATTTAAATACAAATAATGAAACGATACAAATATAACTAAATTAATATGCAAGTATAGTACACGGTGGCTCGCTAGATAGTCAGCCAATGTAACGCAGTTTCAACATTGTCAGCTGATGTTGTTGTCTTTACACTTGTAAATTCAGTGTCACTTGTAAAAAATTCAATTTAAATTCACTTGTAAATTAGTGTCATAAAATGGGCCATTAAGTCTTCTACGGTCAGATTTCTTGTATTAAACGAATGTCAGATCAAAGCTACACAATCGTCAGCTGTTTTTAGAATAAACCTCAAGATACGGAAGCTGCTGAGAAATGAATCTACAACTTTTATTAAAGCGCATTTCTGTTAATCGAAGAGGATTCCATACAGACAATGAGATAGCAATGTGTGTGTGTGTGCGCGCGTGTGTGTGTGTGAGAGAGAGAGAGAGAGAGAGAGAGTGACTGATACGATACTCCGGCGGAAAAATTACAAATGGCCAATAAATGACATTTTTCGATGGAATAAATGACATTTAACTATGGGAAAAATGACATTTAGGCCTAACTACGGAATAAATGACACTTAACTATGGAATAAATGACACTTAACTACGGAATAAATGACACTTAACTATGGAATAAATGACACTTAACTATGGAATAAATGACACTTAACTATGGAATAAATGACACTTAACTATGTAATAAATGAAATTTTACTATGGAATAAATGACATTTAACTATGGAATAAATGACATTTAACTATGGAATAAATGACATTTAACTATGGAATAAAAGACATATAGGGCTAACTACGGATTAAATGACACTTAACTAAGGAATAAATGACATTTAACTATGTAATAAATGAAATTTTACTATGGAATAAATGACATTTAACTATGGAATAAATTACATTTAACTATGGAATAAATGACATTTAACTATGGAATAAATGACATTTAACTATTTAATAAATGACATTTAACTATGTAATAAATGACATTTAACTATGTAATAAATCACATTTATCTATGGTTCTTAAGCAACAGAGGGGAATATATTATTCAATGAAATCATGCGCGTACAGATTTCGAGTAGGCCTCCACATTGTCAACGGTCTTACAGGCTGCAGGTCCCACCGCGTTCAGCTCTCCCGTGCCCTGACCTTGACTATGGGTCGAGCTCTTCTGCGCTGAGTGCACCGACCCTGGTCCCTGCTTCGACTGCTTGGACGACTTCGACGATGTAGACGACCTGTTGGACTTGGAGGATCCTGACGATTTCGATGCTTTGGGTGACCTTATCTTCACCCCTGACCCACCCCCGGAGAGCTTGTCCTTACTGGTCGCACTCCCCTTGCCGGCACTCTTAACCGAGCCTCGAGGGGATGAACCAGCCTTCTCCACCTCCGCCCCTTCTTCCCCTTCTTCTCCTTCCTCAGACTCAGCCTCGTCTTCATCCTCTTCAGGAGCGTCCCCTGCCCCTGCCTCGGGTTCCCCTCCCTCTTCGGCGCCTGCCTCCTCTACCCCCCCTTCCTCCCCTTCTCCCTCCGCATCAGATATATCTTCCTCACCCTCACTCATCCTAGCGGCTAACTGCAGTAGCTATTCGACTGATAGTTACAGAACTGATCCCACTATTTTAGCTATTGAATGGTCATAAAACTCATGACTTGTTACTAATTTAGATGAGCCGGTAACAATAGAAACTATTCCACCAATAGCTCGGGTATTTAGACATTTGTAGCTACAATAAACAAGTTTATCTTAAAGCTCAAGGTCCTTCAACTAAGCAGCTATAGCAGCGCAAGATTTTCTCAAATTACTCAGATAGTTGTATTACTTACTATACAATACAGTTCGTATTTATGTCCACTATTTTCCTCTATTTTGGACGGACTTTCAGTTTTTTTTCAGATAGCTCCAGAAGAGTTGCATTCTTTTATCTTGTCCATTTTTAACTTTACCTCATATTTCTTTTCGTTTATCTGTGGGGTGGATGTGTCACTTGTTGCTGTTTTATAGAGTTTATAGTATCTCTGTCGCTCGGCCTTCATATCATTTACGAAAGTTCTAATCTCGACTCATAATTTCGTGCCTTGGACTCCCTATATGCAGCGCTTCTTGCCAAACTGGCTCTAAATCTGGATCAAACTGAAGACTTCTACCATGTTGCTATTCTTCGGTGTATATAGTTTGTTTGGTATTTCGTTGTACCCTATTTAAAGTTTTCTCATTGAATTTTTACCTTTGAGCAAAAAGTTTAAATTAGCATCTCCACAGTTTTAATGAATATCTTGGCACAATACACAATATTTGAGAGATTTTAAATGGAAAAGAAATCAAATTTAATAATAATGGTTTACAGACACGTTTCTTCATATCTTACTGCTAGCTATTTGGTCTAAGGTACAAATTCCTGTTCATAGTTTATTAGACCTCTTATTGTATATATACCATACCGTTAGCCTACTCTTCGGTGTCCAGAGGCCCAGGGCATAACAAAATAAATCAATAGCCAATAACTGAAAAGATATCTAAGTAGTTAGAATGTCTAAATAGCGTAGGGGTAACGTCATGAAGTTTTAAATGACAAATCCTGAGGGGATTTGAATCCTCGTGGGTTCGAATCCCGGCCGCGCTGATCTGAGAGTAAAATCTCGGACATTCACTGGACTGATTATAAGGAAAATGGTCTAAATTGCCTAACGGATTAAACATGTGGTTTTAAAAGTGATAGATATCAACATAGTTGATTATTCACTATAATGCGTGTTTACTTTTTATTTAGTTTCTCATTGCTTTCTTCAGTCGATGCTTAGCCGTCTTTTACTTATTTATTTAATGGCGTTCCGATTAAATAAAACATAAAATAAACGTTGAAATATAACAAGGAAATTGCTATTTCTTTTTCAATTAAAATATTTAAACATCATTTCCGGTGTTTCGAGCATTGATTATTATCAACTATTGGGAATATCTTAAAATATAAATATTGTAATTGGTACAGTATTTGCAGATTTAATAATAATAATAATAATAATAATAATAATAATAATAATAATAATAATAACAACAACAAAGATTCAACGCGAGTTTCCTCATACAAGGATGATGTCAGGGGCGTCAATAAGCAGTAATTTATTAAAAATTACTCTCATGAATCAGTCAATAGGCCTATGCTGGTATAATTATAGTTTTATGCTTCTCGTAGATTCTGAAAATTAATAAAATAGATAAAATAGATAAAATCCTTTTGTCAAAAATATGATTACGGCAAATTCATTTAACTCTCTCTTTCTCTCTCTCTTGTCTTCTGCCAACTGAGACAGGTCCAAGGACCAAGGTACATATTTCCTACTCACGTGCATTTTATAAACGGGACGTCCTCGATTAATGAGTTAATCCCTTCACGAAAGGCCATGCCCCATTTATTCAATTCAGCTTATGGAAGAAGTTGTAAATTCAGTCATAGACTTATAGAACGTGACTTGAGAGTGTGAATCTAACATTTTGTCTTAACTTCTTTAATTTTCAACGAAGGCTACACATCTTATATTACAAAGCACTCAATATTTGTGCCGTATTTTGACCCTTCCGTACATCTATATTACATATCACTTGAAAAATTAGGACAATTTGAATCTATCATTAAATATAAAGTACCAGTTATCATGCTTCTTGATATTCCATTTTTATTGCATTTCATAAATAAACATCAAAGAACGACGTCACTTTGACTTTCTCTAAAAGATATTTTATAGCCATTCTAAAAAAAACTAAATAATTAAATTGCATTTAATTTTTTGGGAACAGAATAACTACTTAACTCAGCATCCCCCGCTGAATTGAGACGAAACCAGTGCACTCACAGATCTAATTTCGAGCTGACTCTTGCTGAAGCTAAAGCACTCTGTGGAGAAATGGACACTTCATCGGGAAGACATCTGAGGAGGCGAGGTTCACAGTAGAACAGGGTCCTTGTCGAAAGGGAACAGGAGGTCACAAATGCAATACTATTAAAAGTTGGAAATCATATGAAAATGACAGAGACTGAATGTAAGCCAGTAAACTCATAGAAATGTTCTATTCAGAGCTATTATAAATTTTTATAATAGCTATAAATAGCTATTTTTTATTTTTACTTTTCTTTGACAAAACGAAAAGCTAGAGCCAGTGGCGATGTCAATAAGATATTCGACCGCTGATCAATATGTGCGGGTTCGAATCCTGGGCTCGCTCGTCACTGACATCGCTTTTGAGTGAGGAAACTGACGTTAACATTAGCTTAATTTTACTTTTTTTGGTCTGGTTTTCTAGATTTTGGATATGCGCACTGTTTTTGGAACCTTCTGTGTAGAGGCGAGACTAGGGTCATGAAATAGAAGGCTAATAGTAGGGGAGGGCTTATTGATGGAACTGATTGTAGCATCTATATGGAAAATGGATAAGGGGTTTAAATTTGGGGGTTAAGCAATCACTTATATTTTGGTCGTATGGATTGAAAACCCCATGTGCTATTTCCAATGTCACAGAAATCGCTTTCGAGTGAGGAAACTGACGTTAACATTAGCTTTTTTACAACTTATTTTAATTTCTGTTTTTGTAGCTATTTTATTTCCTCTTTTCTTTTCCACGAGTATTAGTAATCGTTGCTTCCTAATGGCGCCTCAATTGCAGCTGGAGAGGATTTGAGAATAACCTTCCAACACCCTCCGAAATTTTTCATTAAACTGTCAATACTCGATTTGCAAAGGTGGTCCACCACCTTTGAAAATCGAATATCCACCACCCACCAAATACTAACCGGGCGCGACATATCTTAACTTCGTTCAACTGACGTGCAGCTAAACCGAGTGCGCTAAATCCCGCCCAATTTAGGGGCGGGACCTAACCCTTCATTCGAAACCCCCTATAGTCTCGTCCCTATTTCTGTGTTTTGCTATTCGGCTTAAATTTGGCTCAATAGTGTTCGATGTTGTCATTAAGGACAGTAGAGAAATAATTGTGTTTGTGCTCTCTCTCTCTCTCTCTCTCACTCTCTCTCTTTTCTCTTATTCTCAAATTTTATGTTAATAATTTATAATTTTGTAAAATAGATTTTTATTTGATAACAGTTTTCACTAAATGCAAAGCTTACAAGAAGCAAAAATTTCGACCCTGACGAGACTCGAACTCGCAATCTTCTGATTCGAAGTCAGACGCCTTATCCATTAGGCCACAGGGCCACCTGAACAACTGAGGCTTACTTGGGCTTTTCAGAAACTGCCTAAAGAAGAACTTTTAAAATGGCAATATCCTTTATTATTAAAATTTTATTAAATATATTGTATATGGCTTACGAAACAAATACCAATTTCAATCACATTTGATCAGATACGGCATTACTTCGGCACTATTCCAAATTTGATGTACTTTCGTTTCTACAAAGAAAATCCTGATACTAATTATGAACAGCCAATAATGAGTTACGTTATAAAACTCCAGCCAATAGAAGCTGTTGTACGATGGTTGGCCGACTGCCAAGTTACATTGTTATGCTTTAGGCATACCCAATCAGAAGCCTCAAAATATTCCTGGTACTCATACATTTTACAAAAAGTCTTTCTGATTGGCTTCCCAAGTTACATTCATAGAATCGATTAAAAGCAAGCTACAAGTTTTAAGAATTGATAGCAACAACAACATGAAATTGAAAATCTTCGATCTTGTTCATGAAATCGACAATTAATCCAGTAAGACTAAGCCAGTCGTAGGAACTGGTAAGCCCAGATTAAAGACTATAAAGTATACTTTTAAGGGCCAACTATTAGAGCGGAAAAATCTCAGATATAGTAGATTATGATTACAACAACAACAATTAGAGTGCTACAGTCATCAATGACAACATCGGGCACTATTAAGACAAAATCAAGCCGGCGAGCAAAAAGAAGGTCCAAAAACGGTGCAAATTCCAAAATCCAGATAATCAGTCCAAAGTTTTTTAATTAAATCAGTAAAAATGAAACTTTTTAATTTAACTTCTCAATTATTTTATACTCATGGCCCAATCAATAGAAACTACCTAGCGTTTGCCAATAAATGATCATAAATAAATATACAAATACTATTTGAACAATAGTGTGAAATAATGGAGATGAATTAAAACTATTTTTACATTGGCCTGGTAATAATTAAATGTTTCAATACAGAGTGAGCTCAAAATTTAACCCTCCTGAAATTCCTTGGCCTATTTGCATTCAATTAAGTGATAAAACATTGGCTCATATTCCATTGGTAAAGAATAATAAATAATATGAAGAACGAAGCAAAGAACGCATTTTATAGAGTTTGATGATTTAACGTAGATAAAGCTGCTCAAATTAATTTTAACGTAGATAAAGCTGCTCAAATTAAATTCAAGAATAATCTCCAGCCGTTAGGCTCAAAGATCTTTTCAAAGACCTATTTTTATTTATTCTCAGGTTAGGCTACTATTTTATTCAACTATAGGCGGCGCATTTTCTCAAATCCGATTTACATGTAAATGTTTAATTTTAATTAAGAAGTTGGGTTTATCGGCAGAAGATCTACAGTTTCCAGACTAATATCTTATTAGAAATATATGCTACAAAATTATTCACGAGAACATGATAGAAAAACAATGTAGGAAAAGATCGGAGAAGTTGGAAGGCGTTTAGTGCCATCTGGTGATTACAAGATTTATATTTATCAACAGTTTAAGCTTATTAATGCAGTAATTTAAATCATTAAATGGCATAAGCAACAATAGGATGCAATAGAAGGAAGAATGCAAGGGAAAAGAGTTAGAGGAAGACCAAGATATGGGATTTTTCCATATCTTTGTAGGTGTCTTGTAATTTCATACTTAAACATATAACTTCTGGGTATACGAAAATTTCTACTTATACCCGCTCTGATAAACGGAAAGATATTCTCGCCGATATCAATCTCTATCATTTGACTTTATCCTCGAGATAACTACAAATCTGCTTCTTGCATCTTATGAAACTATCTCGAGTCTGTTATGTCACATTTCCAAGAATTCAAAACGTTTGCGCGGATTTCGCGCTCTCCTATTGGCTGGAGTCACCTGCGACGGTCGAGTATCAGCCCCTGGCGACGACTTTTGTTTTAATATAACGGTGACATTATCCGCCCGATCTCGACAAGATATAGTTCAGTCACATGTAGCTGAAATCAGCTCAGATGCCGAGCGACATCTCGTTCATAGTATGCAAAAGTGACTTTCGGCGTCGATATCGTTCTGATTGAAGCTTTATAGGATTGCACATTAGTACTATAGGTGCATTTGAGATTATTTGTATATGTATTTCTGTTTATGTTTATGTACATAATTATGTTTATTTGCATGTATGTGGATGTTTATGCATATTTATGTGCTCATTGCTTCTACTCTTCGACTCTATATAATTATCATTTGCTTTGTTCATTTTTAATTCGCAAAGTCATTTTTTAGTTTGCATTTTTATGCACGCATGATGGGTGATCAACTAGATAGGTTTTTAAACCTCCTTGACGGCCTAGCGTGTGTGCATATTTAAGTGTATTTTTGAAATGAAACAATTTTTTCTCTCTCCCTCTCAGTGCACTGCCTACTAGCAGGTCCACGGTGTTGACTTCTGTTTTGATCTTCATATTTACATACGAGCTTTAACTTTAAATCATCTATCAATACTCGTTCTTGTTGTTTATATGCAATTTTCTCGAGGGATTCTGCTTATGATGAGATGGGCCCCCAGGCCTTCCTCAACTAGAGGAAGCTAGAGGTATATCACTGAATAATTACAAGAAAAAAGTGCATCGGTTATTAATTATTATTATGGCTCGTTACTTTATGAATTTGATTCTATATTTCTATAGAAGTGGCACTGTGAACTACCTTAAAGTTGCTCGTTGTTATCTTTCTTCACAACAAAGTTGATAATAAAATACTTGTTTATTACAACGCACAAAATATCCGCAATATTCAGATCGAGATAACACTCAAAATACTTAACTGTAATTAAAATCTGTCGCAAATCATTATAACGCACGATTTAAAAGAAATAATGACAAAAGATAATTAATATATTTTAAAAAAATATTAATTTCATATTAATTTCATTTATCATCACGGCATATTAACCTAACAAAACGAAAATCACAAGAGAACAACTGAGCAGAATAATTACAGTCCTAGAAATTTGATATCTGTTCTTCCAAAATAACGAAAATAACGAATTAAGTCACTTATCAAGAGTCAGATGACAACATTGAAAATATTGGCCATCTGTGACCCATTGTTTCGACCAGGGCCAAGCTTCGTACTGCTGCGCCACCTAGTGTACGAGACCTTGCGCCACCTGAAGATCCTTCTTTCTGGAGACCTACCAGTGATCATCTATTTAACATGATATACCATCATTCTTGAGAGATTCTGCCTTTGACGTGGTGGGCCGGCCTCCTATGCCTTCCTCAACTTCGACTAACATTTACTTGCTGCGAGTAAAACAGACAATCAAAACAAGTTAGTTAGTCAGTCTATCAATAGTAATATCAATAGAATCCCTTTACGTGAACCTTACTTCTTTAGAGGCTTCTTCCAATCCCTCCAATGTCTAAAAACCCAAAACCTCAAACACCTGAAACCTCAAAAACCAAAGAACCCAAAAACCAAGAACCAAAACCAAAGACATCAAAAACCAAAGTACCAAACAGATAGCTGCGGGAAAACAGACAAAAATACATGTTAGTTAGTCAATCAATATATTAATAGAAAACCTATACTTGAACCTTACAACTTCTTTAGAGGCTTCTTCTTTGCTGCGAGTAAAACAGACAATCAAAACAAATTAGTCAGTCAATCAATATCAATGCTGGATCTCTACAAGATTCAGTAACTTAACCAAGTCTCATTAACCAGTAACTAATATCTAAACTATACCATGCAAATTAATCACTATCTATACCACGACCACGCAGAAGATTCTGCGGGGTCATCCTGAAAAGATCCTCCTGACTGCTCCAGGCCATCCTCTTTCTTCCGTGTTCTTTGTTCTTTTTTCTTCGTTCTTTCTTCTTTCTTCTATTTAGCAACAAGTATAAAAACAATTGATATACCATTGTCAGCTGTTACTATTACTCCGCGAAAGGTCAAAATCTCTTAGATATACGTTAAAAGTAGCGAAATCAACTATAATCATCAATGGCACTGTGGAGTTGATTAGAGAGAGAACTATGTTTATTTCAATATACCAAAATATGCAATGACATACACAAACTAGGTCGTCAACGAGGCAACACAAGTAACCTATCTAGTTGATCATCCCCCAGTCAATCCCCCAGTCATACAAATTTAAAAATAACTAGGCAGATAGGAATAAACATGAAATACAGGTAAATGAATAACAGTTGATAAAGTTTGAAATAATAGCAAAAAACATTTGAGCTTCAGTGAATCACTACAGATAAACAGGGAGAGCTATAGAGAAATATAGAGTAGCACTTACGTAGTTAAAAAAAAAAAAAAAAAAACGCTATAATTAAATCAAATCGTCAAGTAGATGATAACTAAGAACGAATTAGTCATAATAATCGATGCAGAAACTCGCTAGTTGAAACCCCAATATTGTAGTATTAGAAATTAATTTGATGTTTATGCAAATGAAACTTATATAACAATGAGCTAAAGTAGCACTTTAATTTAGCTACGAACGATTTAACCGAGCGAGAATCGCGAATCCCTGTGGAGATTTTGTTCCATTCAAAATACACTCACAAGTATAGGATTTAAAACGGTAGGATTAGTATTGGAATTCATATAATTGTTCCTGGTATTATAAGGATGTCTTAACTGTAGAGTGCAGAAAATTGCTATCGACATTACACTATTATAATCGAGGCACTTGTAGACAATTTTACAGACAGACAATTTATAGTGCCATAGTTAGACTACTGTATAATTGATTAACATTATATAAGATTTATGTTGATTTTGTGCAAGGTTCTTAGAACTCTATTGCAAGATGTTTGGAGTAGACGTAACAGATTTAAAGACAGATTCCTAAAAATTAATATGAATAAAAATAAAAATAATAACTAATAAAGATTACTTACCCAGAGCGTGTTCAATTAACGCTGCCGCTGTATGCGGCAGCGTTGCCACCGCGTCTGACCCCGGGGTGGAGATCTGCACTGCAGTATTAAAATCTGAAAACAAAGCCTTAATTAAAACACATAATTTTACGAAAATACAATGCGTACCAGTTTAGCTATCAGTACTAGCTTAACAATCTAATTTCACAATAAAAATTCAACTTAACATGACAATGTCACGTTTGAAATCTTAGTTTCATCGTCAATGGCTGGAGCCAGTGGCGATGTCGGTAAGATATTCGACCGCGGATCAGTATATGCGTTGTTCAAATCCTGGGCTCGCTTGTCACCGACATCGCTTTCGATTGAGGAAACTGACGATAACATTAGCTTTTTTTACCAACTTTATCATTTATAGAGCAAAATTCTTTAAATTACCAGGAGAGAGCAGGAGACTCGTTGCCACAGCCTCTTCTTCGTCGCTGCGGCCAGGAGTCCATACTGCAGGCCCGGGCGTCACGACCTCCGGTGCGGTGGCTACACCTACAGAAGAATTTAAAAAACTTATTTAGTCATGCTTACATATTATACAAGAATATTGTGCTCTCTCGTGTCAAACGATGTGGACTTAACGTGATGATCGGAAGCCCAAAGAGCTTCGTTTAAAGATGCAACGCAAGATTCAACTAGTGCTTATATACATGTAAATAAATGCCAACATCACAGGCCACTGTAGAATTAATAGAACAACCGTATACTGCAGGTATCGTTAAAGGCGACTGACGAGGAACAGAGGAATATAAAGGAAGCTATCCTGGATCTGCAAACCACATCTAGAGGCTACACGAAGATTGTACGTTAGGGCAATGTAGCCTCTTTAAATGGGATCAACAAGTTAATGAAAACCTCTTAAGCACGAAAGCTTATATATAAGTTTTATTCACCAAATTCACGGCAGTATGAAACACATATACATGTAATACAAACCAAACACGATATAAATCAACATAAAATAATTAAGAAGGTAAACGCTAAAAACTAGAATATCAAACGCAATCACTTTCAAGTATCACTTCCGATAGTTATGGCAACAACACTTTAAAAATGCAGGCCAGTGAGTCGACTCTCAATTGAATAATTTCTTTTAATGGAAACGTATTCCAAATCGTCAGGATAATCAATCTATGCAGGCGTTCAGGGCATATCCATTTTTATAACAATATAGAGAGGGGATAAATGCATAAAGAAATAGGGAGAAGAGTTGGATAGGACAAAATCTAAGGGGGAGGGAAGTTAACTAAAAGAGGTCATAGAAGGCAGAATGGAAGGAATAGAGGCAGAGACTGGCCGAGGTTAGGAATGTTAGACGATTTAAAGATTCACTTATATGTGGACATGAAGAGGAAAGCGGAAGACAAGCGTGGAGGCGCTATATACCATGGACCTGCCAGTAGGCAGTGCACTAAGAGAGAGAGAAAGGGGAGATTTAAGCGCTGCAAGATACAAGTTCATAAGTTGCAAATGATAAGGTTAATAAAGCAGATTATGAGATTTATCGCTTTACTAAAAATTAAATTCATTGTTTAAGGTACGCGAAAGCAACGAACCGAAATTTTTGTATAAACGCGAGTAGGCTAATTTAATAAAATTAATAATAATATATTATATTATTGTTATATATTGTATACGTGTATTATTAGTCGGAACTGAATAAATTATTTACGCAAATTTACACTAGGCCTACATGTATTATTAATTATTAAGCTAATAGTCAGAACAGAATATATTACTCACGCATAGAGAGTCCAGATAACGCCACCATAGCCTCTTTTCCTTCGCTGCGGCCAAAATCCAACCGCAGCTGACCCCGCAGGGCCAGACCTCCACAACTGCGGCCAATGAGATCTATAGCGAGCCCAGTCAGTGCCGAAGCCTGAAAGACACTCAAATCTCTGTCAGTACGGCGCAATAGAGACGTGGAGACAACCAACGTGGACTGTCTCTCCGGTTGATCGAGCAACTCTCTCTTATATACCCAGACACTCCTTAGCTGTTAGACTACGATATCCGGAAATATCAAGGTTAAAAGGGCCTCATTGCTGTCTGTAGGCATGCAATGTCTGTCTTTCTCATTGTCGTATTTATTTAAAGATAGCTAGATAGCTGTCTATGGATTTACTAATTATATTATAGGCAGTGTAAAGCTAGAGTGTAGTTTGTGATCAATGAAGGTCTGGTCTTTAATTGAATATTCATTGTTTGGAGTTGTCTGGTCTTTTAATTGAATTTTCATTGTCTGGAGTTGTCTGGTGTTACAAGACTCAAGGTCAATCGGTAAATATAAGGTAACCAATATTATTAAGCAATTAGTCTGGACAATGAACCGGAGAGATAGTAAAATTGATGGTCCATTTACAGGAAAGAATTCACTTCCATTGTATGGGAGAGCGTTTCCCATCCTAGTGCTCCGCGGCGTAGTGTCGTGTGCTCAGCTAGAAGCTTTGCTGAAAAAATGATTTTACAGTTTATACTGACAATTTTACACTATGATAAATTTTCGAAAGTGAACGCTCGTGTATAGACAATTATTATTATTTTAATATTATTATTATTGCTATTTGCTATTATTTGATAAGAAAAATAAACGTTTCGCAGTGTCGATAGGGAAAAATTACGCTCCGGATTATATAGAAGGTTGAGAACCACTGGTATAGGACCTCAATCAGGCAAAGTGGCTCTTTCGTCATGAGACTTTTTAGCCAAACTCAAGCAAGCAGCAATCACCAATAAGTAGACACACAGCACGTCCAACAAATAGGGGCCTAAATAGGGGCCTAAGAACAACAACAAAATGTTATATTATCATCTTGGACGACTTAAATATAGTTTATAATCTGGTGCAATACTTCAGCTTCATTATAGCTCTTGGACCACTCATCTCGAAGTCTTACAATTATATTATATTTAATTACAAGTCTAAATGTGTGCTGAGGTCTAATCGTAACTTCTTTTGACGTTACGAAGAGCCGGATGTTTACAAACGTAGGTGTAAAACCCGAGGTGTCAATTTGACTGAATGCTATATTTGGAAGATATAGAACGTTTTTTCTGGAACCGTTATAAATGTTTTGCTAATATGAACAGCCTTTTTTAACACCGATTAACAAGTTGCATGCATTAATTGTTGCTTCGATCTAATTTCTTTACGCTGCAATTTATATATGCAGTCCTATTCGGACGATTTAAAATTAATATCATTATCTATTAGCCTAATCATTTACAGTCCCTATAATTGATAGCAGGGCACATGGATTATAGGCCTTCTGCCCACAGGTTAAAACGTAAATAGTAGTAAGACAATCAGTATCAGAATTGGTCCTATACACAATTTATATACTGTAAGTCGATTAATATTAGGCCTACAATTATATCAGAATATAGAATAGAATAACATAATAACATAATAATAATAATAATAATAATAATAACATAGAATAGGCTAATGAAATACGCCATTTTTGATTAATGCTAATATCATCCAAAAAGCTTCAAAATTAATATTCAAACTATTAACAGAAATGTTTAAAGCGTTTATATTTGAGGCACTTAATTCTACACCTTGTGTAGTAATATCACTTGTTAAATCATACTGCATACCTATTCATAGGCTAATCCGTTATATGGTTCTGATTGTGTAGAAATGTCAAAATCTGTGATTCAGTCTTATTTACGGATCTTTATGTCAACATCGCATCTGTTATATCTGTCATATGACTTTGCTCTAATTACTTTAGTGTCTCATTTAGTATCCCAACCTAGCTATAATTTCTTGTACTTGAATATGGACTCTGATGTGACCAGACAGACAGAGCATGGGTTTATGGATGAACGTTAATTAGTTTGACAGATCTGTGTAGTAATCTTGATATTGTATCATAATATAATAATAACTGGCAAGAAAACACAATTGCCTGTTTAAGACCCATACAAAAAAAATAATATATAAATAGGTTACTATTCATAGTAACCTTGAATAGTGCAACACGCAGGCTTTTAACGCTTTAAAACTATTGTATGCAAGCTACAGAAATCAAATATCACCAATGCCGTAGCTAGGGTCTGAGCCCCCCCCCCGAAATTATCGAAGGGGCCCTGTATGCTTACCCAACAAGCTAGAGGCTATTGGTTCGATTGCAGATCTATCTTCGAATCAGACACCTTCAATTGTAATAGAAACTGAAGTAAGATGTAGCTTAAATAAAGAAGAAAAACGCCAAAAAAATTATCACAAGTTTTACTAATACGTTATGAACAGAGAGAATGACGATGTGGCACTGACATTAATACTCACAATACAGTACATAATAGTAGCGCTATAATTACATTATAGAACTTACATAGACATATAGTACTATATAAGGTAAGACTTACATAGACATATAGTACTATATAAGGTAAAACTTACATATAATATTATAGTAGTATATTGGGTAGAACTTACATAGACATAAGGTACTATATCAGATAGAACTTATATAGACATACAGCTTTAGCATATATACACGGTACAATTTAAAATAAAGTGACGAAATTAAACAGTTTAGAATTGAGGATTATCTGAAAAAATGGTGTACTGTACCGTGCATTCAGGTAACAAAAACAACCTTCTAATTTTATGATTTAAATTATACGAATTTGTCTAGGGAAAATTTGGCAGGCCAAACCAAAGCAAAGCCGAAATAATACAAACATTATTTAGAGTGTTCATGCTCTTAATGTACTTGTATATTGTTTATATAATATTATGTGCACAGCATAGATTTACAATATATATATATATATATATATTTATATATATATATATATTATACATATTCATGTATATATATATATATATATATATATATATATATATATATATATATATATATATATATATATATATAGGCCTACATATACATATATATGTATATAAACATGTACTATATGCCTATAAACATATATGTAAACAACCAATGCATTATGCTACAATATTATACAAGAACAATTTATCATTTATCACATCTAGATATAAATAGCAATTAAACTAAAAAGAAAGAACTCAAAAAAGACGTTAATATACTGTTCACATATATAGAATGTTATTTAGCAATTGTCAACTTAACGGTTAATTGACATATTACACTTAAATGAACACCCACGATGATATAAAACACTTGACGTCCCTGACATTGCCTTATGGCGAAGAACCGGACGCTAAATCCTTATTGATTATTGATTGATTTTAATGTATAGGACGAGATTAAACCGCCACACGGTTTTAATTAGTTACACATGTGTCAGTTAAGTGAGCATTCGTTCGATGTTCAAAGTATTTCTATTTCATTACAGAAAATGATGATAGCCAGCTTCATATACTTACATGAAGCTAAATATGATGAATTGATTTCTTGCAATCAACATCCACTATTTCATAATTAAAACCACCCACATTAATTTCAAACGCTCCCTGATCCAGTTCATAAAGACATCCTTAATATAAAAAATTTCTACATGTCTTCTTAGCTTGTGTTATGCTTATACAACTAGACGTGGTATATCAACGACAAATAACGACACAACAACAATAATACGGAAAATTTCATAGCATTTATAAATTCTCTAAATTAAGCAAACCTAGGAATTCGTAGAAATAAAATCACTTATAGAAAGTACAATCGAAGCTTCGTGGGAGTTGAAACGGTATCAGTTATATAAAATCATATAAGAGATTTATGAATAGCCTTCAGTCTGTTGTCTCATCAGCAATTAACATACCAGTTCCTATACAAATTTCATTATACCAAAATTCTCAATAAAATACCACTATTTAACGTAATTCTTTCATATATAATTAAATCACAACTAACACTGTGATTAACAAAAAATTCAAAGTCAAGCAGTAACATACTGTTGCATTAAACTTTATGACGGTAGCTCGAGTGGGTAGAGTCGTTTTGAAGAGAAGCTTTGTGCTTCTGAACCTTGACGTTAAACACACTACAACCTAACTATGATTAACTAGCAGTAATTTGTGATTAACATATCTCCTCACAATGCTAGCTAGCAGGTCATTTACAGCTTCTCTACTGGTACGATGATACAGTGAGTTCTGGAATGACCTATTGCTAATATGTCATATTGTTTTGTAAGATATGTATATTACCTATATGTACCTCAGAAATGTTAAGTTTCCTACTAATCGAGGTCTAAATCACTTTCGCTAATGGTAGATCTATCAAAGGTCATTGTTGTTCTTTCAGCTTGACAAAAAGGCATCCTAAGTGATTTTCCACTGGCTTTCTCAATATCTACATTAGTTGACTCCAACTAATCACCTGCAGCTTTCAGTTGGACTATTCTCATGTTCCAAGAAATCAAAGAGGAACAAATACATAGTATATCTAAATTATCACCAGTGTTAATATCCAAATAAATATTTTTACCAAAACTGCAGCTGATCACATATAGTGATGATATTAATATAATTAATATGTTCAGATTAGAGAAAAAAAGGTATAGACTGATTTTTTATTTTTACTTTAAATAATTTTCTATCATAGCATTCAGTATTATTAGAAATACTACTTTCACGACTACTTTTGAATTAGAAACTGAGCAATATGCTCATATGTAGAGTAAAACTCAAAACGGCTGGGATATAATCCCACAATTTGCTATGATCACATAAAATCCGTGATAAACACGACCAGAAGAGTTCAATGGGTCCTCATTCGTACTCTAGGATCTGCTTGTGGTAGAACAGTAGGTACCTGAAACAAACAAATACAGATCAATCAATAGACTATTCTATCAAATAGTCCATAAGTTAGTAAATAAGTAATACAGTCAGTATAGAGTCTGCAAGAGACGTCCCTGATATTGCCTTATGGCTAGGAACCGGACGTTAAATTCTTATTGATTGAGTGTAATAGCATATGAAAGCATTCTACAAATGATTAACAGAGCTCAGGTATGTGATTGTAATAGTACAGCAAAATCTATCAACAAAAAAGCAATTGAACAAGGTGGCACGCTGGTCAGATAAATAAGAGGCTTCGTGTTCCTACACCCAGCCAGTGTCTGACATTTGAAATGATATTGAATTTTGCGGAGATCAGAGATTTTATAATAATAATAATAATAATAATAATAATAATAACAACAACAACAATTAGAGGGCTACAGTCATCCATGACAACATCGAGCACTACTGAGTCAAAATCCGGCGAGCAAAAAGAAAGTCTAAAAACGGTGCAAATTCCAAAATCCAGAAAATCAGTCTGACAATTTATGACAGTTTATGACAGTTTATGACATTTTAAGCAGCAGTCAGCAGACGATCATCTTACCCTTCACTCTGTAGCACGTCGTCGGTCATGGCCTTGGTAATTAGATGATCCTCACATCTGAACCAGTGGTTCTTGTACTGACGTATGAAGCACGTGTAGTGACCGGTGTCAGCTGTGCCTCGGTGGTTCACGACTGAGTACAGGGAATATCTGCAACAAATATCAATAGCATAGAGGATAGCGTGCTTGCCTTTAAGCAAGAGAGTACAGGGAATATCTGCAACAAATATCAATAGCATAGAGGATAGCGTGCTTGCCTTTAAGCAAGAGAGTACAGGGAATATCTGCAACAAATATCAATAGCATAGAGGATAGCGTGCTTGCCTTTAAGCAAGAGAGTACAGGGAATATCTGCAACAAATATCATTGACTAAATTGATTGTGTAATTTACTGATTGATTAACCGATTGATTGACTGATTGATTGATTCACAGATGACACCGGCTTGTTTCCATACGACAGTATAAAAGACTCGAGCTAGCATGTGTGATCGATTGACTGACAGAGTGATTGATTGATTAAGTTCGACAGATTGATTAAGTGATTGATTGATACTAACTTGTTCTCACATGACAACACCGAGGACTCGGGCTCGGCGCTACCGTTAGTTCTGGTGGAGGACATGAATGGCGTCATGTCGAGCTCTTCAGGAAAAGAGACGTAGGTGGAGATCTTCTTGTGGTAGCCTGTTGAATGCTCAAACCTCTGCAAAAACACCACAATATTGGAGAAGAATTATAATATATATTAATCACTTCACAAAACACCACAATATTAGGTGATGAAATGAAAAACCACACTATTAGAGTTGAATTATAAACCACAATATTAGAGAAGAAATTAATCAAGAGATATTAATCACTCCACTAAACACCACAATAATATTATAGGAGAAGAATTATGAGATATATTAATATGTGCATAAAACACCACAATAGAGAAGAATTATAAGACATATTATTCCGTACACAAAACACCAAAATATTAGAAATAAATATTATATATATATATATATATATATATATATATATATATATATATATATATATATATATATATATATATATATATATCCGTACACAAAGCACGACAATATTAGAAAGAAATATAAGATATATTATTCACTTAACAAAAAAAACCACAATATAGCAGAGGATTTATAAGTTACTTCATTCATTACACTAAACACGACAGTATAAGAGACTAATCTTTCTGAATACTAACCTTACTAAATGCTAAGCTTTCTAAATATTATCAATAATTTTCTAAAGAAAATTATTGCCTTGGGTTATAAGGGATAAAATACTGGAAAAAGTTGTGACTTAGTTGAAACCATGCATAATGATCATACATCATCCTAACGAAGAATGCAAGTATCCACAGATAACTAGATATGGTAACTGCTGCCAATAATCTGACGGCAGGGTCGCCACCTCCATATATCTAACAGCAGCCCACACCTGACTCTAATTTACCATCATAATCTGCTACTACAGTCAACCGCTACACAAAAACGAGCAGATGTAGTCAAACAGTTACGTTATTGATAAGGCAATACACAGAGCAAATGTTGCCCAGGGCAACGGTTATCTAGGGCAACTTTTACCCAGGACAACAATTAACCAGGGCAACTGTTACCCAGGGCAACAATTAACCAGGGCAAGTGTTACCCAGGGCAACGGTTACCCAGGGGAACTGTTACCCAGGGTAACTGTTGCCCAGGCCAACTGTTTCCCAGGGCACCTGTTTCCCAGGGCAACTGCATTAACAAACTATTACCCAGGGCAACTGTTTCCTAGGACAACGCTTTCCCAGGGCAACTGCTATAACAAACTGTTAGCCAGGGCAACCGTTTATTGGCTGATTAAGTATCTGTATCGTTGAGGTCTCTGACGTGAGATCAGTAACATTAATAATAGTAAAGGTTTAACGTCTGTTTCCTCATACAAGGATGATGTCAGGGATGTGCAAGGTCTGGGCTTGCTGATCTATGAGAGATAAAACCAAGCACCGGCTAGAGGTTTTAAGAGACGTGATTACCTTGAGATGAAAGCAGGCCACAAGAGGGAGCTTCTTCATAGTCAGCTGTTTCGTAGACTCCTGGTAACTCAGACATCGGCTGCACTTGATCTTAGCGGAGCTGCCCAAGTGCTCAGGTCGTGTGAATCTATCAAATAATATAAGTTGTAATAGTGTAACTACAATGTAATCAAGTGTAATATTGTAATTATAATTAATTGCAATATTGAATTATAATTAATTGCAATATTGAATTATAATTAATTGCAATATTGAATTATAATTAATTGCAATATTGAATTATAATTAATTGCAATATTGAATTATAATTAATTGCAATATTGTAACTATAATTATAGTTACAATATTGCAATTAATTATGGTTACAATATTATAATTAATTATAATGAATTATAATTAATTATAATATTGTAACTATAATTAACAGTTTATCCCTTGACAACAGGGTATAATTGCAATAACATTTTCATTCTGATTTTTAAATTAAATTCTCTAATTAAGCTAAATTAAATTTCCTAATATAGAGTAAAGGAGAAACCTTTTGAGACAGCTAGTTAGAGATGTTGGTACTTCAAACTTCTCCACCCCGTTCTTAAATCCTGCAGTCATTATAATAAATCAAATATGTTTAATCTCAATCAACAAAATCACAATTCAGAGATCATGAAATTAACAGTATAGAATTCTACATAAGCTCTTGTCACTGATTGTGCCTTCAGGCCGAGAAACAGACGGTAAATCAGAATCAAATTCCAGGTAGAGAAATAGTAAATTTCAGGTATAGAGTACAGCAAGCATCACAATTGCTGTCAAGATGATGTGGATTGAAATCTTTCTGTCATGTAACATAGCAACGTATCTCACAGTCGCATTCCAGAGTAAACACACGGCACTAGGAGTACGAAATAATAAACTTAAAAATTAGTAAAAAAGTACAAATAATGTAAACTTACAACAGTGTTTGTAAAACTTGACTATTCATTGGAGATTTGGCAATAGTATGGAGAGAACCAAAAGAGAGAAACTGCAGGAAGACTACAGCAAGAGAGATTGAAATAATCCATAGAAAGGGAAGAGAGAGAAGAACAAAAAGAGATGTAAATGAAAGGAGATAGACAATGCGAGAGAAGAGACAGACAGGACTGAAGAGATATACCTCCTTCAGCGTCCGGAGGTCCGAGATCAAGAGAGATGTCCCAGAATGGATCTATCGTCGTAGATACATTGCTAAAAACAATCAACCATTGTAATAATTAATACAAAATAAAACAATGAAACGCAGGTGTTTCATTGTAGTGCAGTAGTAGTTATATTATTATTATTAATAGCACCATTATTATAATTATTATTAATATTATTCAATATTTAGCATTATGCAGGTATAAAATGAAAAACTAAAAAAATAGAATAAAGTTAACGTTTATTCAGATTTTTTAATAATAATCTGTAATGAAAATTGCTGGAGCAATTGTTGATTTACATAAACAAAAGTCAGCATTTTTATCCTAATTATTATTTTTTTATTATTATTATTTATTTGCTGACTTTTTGATTTACCATTAATATTATTCGATTTTTGTTTCGTTTGTTGGCCTATGCTCAATAATAAAATGTGTGAAGTGATAATTTTGATCCAATTAGGCTAACTGTAACTCTAACTGTGTAATTGGTGGAGGTTTATTTTTGATCCTACTTTTTATGTTTATGGTGTTTGATTTGTTTACTGTTGCTTTTGTTCCTGTCAAATGTTGACGAATTAAGAAGTATATATATATATATATATATATATATATATATATATATATATATATATATATATATATTACTATTACTCACTGGCAGGACTGACAGGTGACATCAGACTGTAGTCCTCCCGTGAAGATCTCGTCTATAATACAGTTACAGTGCTGAGAGAGAGTGTCTGATAGACCGTTACTACCTGCAACAATCATACAATACTATACAGATAATACGGTAATAATACTAATAATAATACTGGGGATGAGACATCCATAATGTCTATATTTAATTACATTACAGTACTGAGAGAGAGTGTCTGATAGATCATTACTGCCTGCAACAATCATACAAATACTGGAGATGAGACATCCACAGTGTCTACATTTAATTATTTATAATCTAATAAAAAAACATGTTCATACGAAAAAGAAAAAAAAGAAAAAGTGGTCCTCGTTTTCCTTAACAGGAAGAAGAGTTCAATAGTAGAAGAGTAGAATAGAACACATTCTAAGGGGGAAAGTCTTTTAAAAGAGGTCGCAGAAGGTAGAATGGAAGGAAATAAACGCAGAGGCAGTCCGAGATTAGGTATGTTAGATGATTTAAAGACCCATGCAAATATGGAAATGAAGAGGAAAGTGGAAGACAGAGAAGAGTGGAGGCGTTATATACCATGGACCTGCCAGTAGGCAGCGCACCAAGAGAGAGAAAGATATATAATATATGTATGTATATCTATATATATATAATATATATATATCTTATATATATATATATATATATATGTATATATACACATGTATATTTATATATATACTGATATATATATATATTATATATATATATATATATATATATATATATATATGATATAATATATATATATACATATATATAAATATAATTAAATTAAGAAGCCCTAAAAGACTACAACTGTTATTCTTGTTACTGTATATATAATGTATATATATATATATATATATATATATATATATATATACAGTACACACACACACATATATATATATATATATATATATATATATATATATATATATATATATATATATATACATTATATATAAAACAGGCACAGATACCCTTGCAGTGCTGGTGGAGCACGTCTAGAGCCGCTATGAGGAACTCGTGAGCGTCCTGCTGCTCATAACCCGCGAGATGTCGAGCGTGCGTCCACACGAGATGTAGAAGTCTATAGGGCGTGTGCGGCGTGCTGACACCTGAGTAAAACTACACGTCAATAAAGCAAACTATCAATCAATCGAATAGTCGCTCAATCACGCTAGAAATCAATCAGTCAATCAAATAGTCACTCAATCATGTGATAAATCTATCAGTCAATCGATTGTTAACTCAATTAAGCTTGAATTCAATCAATCAGTCACTCAATCACGCTATAAATCATTCAGTCAGTCAATCAGTCACCCAATCACGCTATAAATCATTCAGTCAGTCAATCAGTCACTCAATCACGCTATAAATCATTCAGTCAGTCAATCAGTCAGTCAATCAGTCACCCAATCACGCTATAAATCAAACAGTAAATTTAATAGCTCACTCAATCATGCTATAAATCAAGTACTTTATACGATACTTCATGCGTTGAGCAATTATAAGATAACTTTTGAAGTAACTGATTAACAAAACATTCGTCCATGACATCATCTCTCAGGAACTGGACATTAATTCTTCATTATTGTAGTCTATCATGTGCTTACACTAGAGTATATCGGTCAATCAATCAATCAATCAGTAAATCAATCAATCAGTCGATCAATCAATCAGTCAATCAATCAATCAATCAGTCAATCTTGTCAATTAATCAAATCCAACACCGTTGATGACGGTTGATACAAACGACTGTTCATATAAAATAACCTTAATAGAAATGAGTTATTGACCACCACACTAGAGTAACACTGTCCATAAACCAATCAGTTAATAAATCAATCAGTCGTTCAATGAATCAATCAGTATATGTAATACTCTTCTAAGTTGAGAGCACATGTTGATATCATAAGAGCTTACACAGAGTCATGTGCTAAGTAGAGAGACCTAGAGTGTTAGGATTAAGTTAATTAATATATAAATTTCCTAAATTCGGCTCAATGCAAATGAGCTCAGTAGCATAGACATACTAAAAGAATCATTCAAAATCTCCTGACAATAATTCCCCGAGATTCTCCAAAACACATTAAAGAGGCTAATATAACATTCGATGTAATTTTAAAAGTGGGTGTTAAGTTCGTTACAATTAATATCACCCTTTAGCAATACAATAATAATAACAACAATTAGAGTGCTACAGTCATCATTGACAACATCGAGCACTATTGAGACAAAATCAAACCGGCGAGCAAAAAGATGGTCGAAAATGGTGCAAATTCCAAAATCCAGAAAATCAGTCAAAAGTAACTAGTCACCAACCTCTTGAAATAGTCGCACCATTTCACAGACGAGACACTGCTGTGACTCATTGTCCATCTGACAGACGTGTCTGTCAGACAAGAAGTAATCTCTGAGCAGCGGAGTGTGCGTGAGGGCTTGAACGATACAGTTCATGAAACACGTGTTACCTAGGTTTATCAGCCCTCGCAATCCTGCGCATAATAATAATAATATAATAATATTAACTCCAACAATTTCTATAGCGGTGTCATGACCAGTGACCGGTCTTCAAGATCGCTTTACAGGTTCCTGGCAGGTTATAATTAATCCTTTTCATGGTTAAGCATATTTTTGTTATTAATAGTGCCAATCGGCAGCAAGCTCCAATAAAACACATGTGTGTTTAGCACATTAGTCACATACAACAACAAAAAACACACTTTCATGGCTCGTTAAACAAAATAAAGATCTTTTTATATTAATTTTCTACTTTTAATGAACTAAATCCGGAATATGTAAGCGCTTTTATGGCCTGTATCTTCCGTTCACACAAACGTTTCCATATTTCGCTTTTCTATTTACTTTACTAGCGTTCGTAAATGTTTTATATGTAAATAAATAAAATTATAAGTGATTTCATTCATTACACAAAAAGTTATATGATCAGTATAATATCAGTAAATATCTTCTTCTTCAGTGCACTGCCAAGTGGCAGGTTCAAGGTACATATTCATACTCAAAGTCTGATTTCTCACTCCATATGAGCACTCCTTAGATCAATAATTATAATATAATATCAGTAAATAATAATGAGATCAGTAAAATAATAGATTAAATTAAATTATTTAATGTTAATTTTAGCATAGGAGCATTCCACATTAATTATATTTTGCTTCCAGTCAAGTCAATCACAGAACAAAGCGCAAAGTTTTCATAGAAATAACTGGCAACCCTTTAGCAAATATATATTCAATATATTAACATTTAATATTAAAAATTTATTTAAAGTTAATATTATTTAATTAGAAAGACAACTGGATCAGAAGAATACAACGAGATATATCATCATCATCATTTTCTCTTTAATCCCAGTTTAACTATGGTCGGGATACGAATGGACCTTCTCCAACGAGATAAATACAGACATGAAAAATCGCTAAACACGAGAAGGTCTTTAGTTCTTTGAGGCAGAGTGGTTCATACCTATCGTTGAATTTCCAGTAACCTTTCTTCTCTTTGGATTTTCTCGAAGCAGTTGTATCTCGTACTTGGATGGTTCCCAGGCAGGAAATAGTGTCGTATTTTCTGTGCACACACAAATACGAATCATTACCTGAGACATTGCAGTTTAGCTGTACATAATAATAATACAACTAATACAATTTTGTTTTTTAAATAAAATAAGCATAAAATGAATACATAATAAAATTCAATATCATTAAGTAAAAATTGATTAAGATTAGATATCATTAAATGAATTAATTAAATCCAAAGTTGAATCTTTGAGAACTTTAACTCATTGTATCGTTGAATAAGTGCCACATCATCATCACCATCACCTTCCCTTGAATCCCGGTTTAACCAGGGTCGGGATACAAATAGACTGTCTCAAATCCTCTCTGCCCTTCACCATCCCACCAGCCAATGCCCTATTTGAGACTTTATACATAGAAAGTACATAACGTTGCAATTTTTATAAATTGAAATTGATCCAGTAAACTAGGGCTGAGATACCAGCATGATCAGTTAGGCTTTGGATGGCCAATCAGTAGGTGCAAGATTCAAATCTAGACTACTCCATCAATGATATCCTTCCTTTCGAAGGTAAACCGACACTAAAATTTGATTTACCATTTTTTAGTACATTAAATCATTCGAAATGCAACACAATGCAATATAAAGTTATTGTTCAGCCTACCAACACCAGGTCGACTTAAAGAATATCAAAGAGTCAAGAAAAAATGTGCATCGCATTGTGGAAGAGTGCTCTATGTAAAAACTTTCTGGTGGTTTGGCTCGCCTACACACTGCTATGAAATGAAACGATGTGCAGCAGAAAACACCCATTTGATAGCGCCCTAGAATGGATTAATTATATCATTAATAGCTATGACCAATCAGCCATTCTCATTTCACATTGTGATATAAGTCACCAGCCTGATGCTGGTTCAAGGCACAAAGCAATGCAGATAGTACTTATCAGACCACCAACCTACGGATCTGTTGAAGTTCTTGTTCTGCTTCTTACATATCTCGTCCACCTCTGTGTCATACACGTAGTCTCCACACTGCAGACACAGCACTACCCCATAGCTGAGATCTATAGCTGTTGAACATCAAGTAGACACAACATAAGAGCATACAGTTAGCCATTAAGACAACATATGAGCACACAGATAACCATTTTTTGACCACTGGACTGGCTTTCGTTTAGGACCTTACTTCTTCTCAGCACATTTCTTTTGCAGATTGGTCTGGCTGAATTGATCTGTAGTGACGTGTGCTGTGGGGGCATCCCTGACATCATCCTTGGATGAGGAAACAGATGTTAAACCTTTATTATTATTATTATTTATTTATTTAATATATGTACCGTCAGAGAGAGTTGGTAGAGTTTAGAACCAGCAAACTAATGCACATAAAGCAAGGGTGTTAACCACTTGGACATCAGTTAATACAGTAACAAATATATGCAGGCTACATATACACAGCTTGATGATACAATAAACTATACTTGTATATATCGGAAGTAAATGCTGAAATTTTAAAGTACAGTTTCTTATGAAGAGAATACGTTGATGACAGAGTAGACGGAGTTGGCAGGCAAATACATTATTGTTATTATTATTAATATCATTATTAGTAGTAGTAGTAGTATTATAAAATTTATATCATCGAGTATGCCACTCAACGCATTTAGGCACTTAACACTGAACACTGAAAGCATTATTAAGCATTACAGTATTAAATCATCTGCATAAAAGTGACACACTAGGATAATAAATGCAGATGTATATGTGTCAAAAGAAAAGCCAAAACAAATTCACAAGCAGTCTAGAAAACAGTTAATAAATAAGAGACAAACTTTCTATGCTAGAGATTTACAATTACACATACAGATGTGCACATTATAATAAAATAAATCAAAATACTCTAAAATAATAAAATAATCTAGTTATATGTCTCAATAAAATAAATTAACTCAACATATCTTGAAGTGAGGAAGGCAACGGGAAACCATCTCAGAAGCCATTCTTTTCCCAAGCTAAAGGCTACACAAGGTATGGATAAGGCAGACTTTGTGAAGGGATTAACTTGTTGATGTAAGGAGTGAGAAAGCAGACCTTGAGTATGAATATGTCCCTTGAACCTGCCCAATGGCAGTGCACTGAAGAGAGAGAGATATTTAAGTAATATTTTCAAAAACTTGGTTTATTTAAATGTTATTAATTGAAATAGCGATTCGGCGTACCAAGCAAGTGACCCTTTCTCTTAGCATGGCTCTGTATATGACCAGAGCTGTAGCAGCCGAAGTAATTACAGTAGAGGCAGGAATGAAGTCTGCCAGTGTGAATCTTGCAGTTGTCGCATATCACTGGACGTATCTGAAACAGAATGAAGAAATAAATGAATCTACATAACTAAATATAGCAACAACAACAACTACAGTTGTCAGTGACAATAACAAGCACTATAAACAAATTCGATATCCAGCATAATAGTTCAACGATAATAAATTAAAGGAAAGTTTAACTATCCTGAATTGGACAGGGGAAATAGAGAAAACATAGATGAATCTCACTTATTTATAGAATGTATAAATAATAATTTTTTAGAACAGTATTGTAATAAGCCTACTAGAGGCAAAAATTTCCTTGATCTTGTTTTGTGCTCTGAAGAAATAATTAAAGATGTACTTATAGGTGAACCTTTTGAGACAAGTGATCATCAAACCATTAACTTTGTAATTCAGTGCAGTTGGATCTGTAGGAAAGTCCAAAAATTTGATTATTTTAAAGTAAATTATGAAGAAATTAAAAGAAATATACAGCATAGAAATGTATTTATGGTTTTAAGTGATAATGATAATAACGATGACGTAGAGAGCTTATGTAATAATATTAACACAGGTCTCAGGATGATTCGAAATGAGTTCATTAATTTAAAAGCCAAAAATAAAGATAGATGCAAGTGGGTTACTAAAAAGGTAAGAGTTACTAAAAAGGTAAGAAGAAAAAGAAAAGCTAAAAAAGATGCTTGGAACAATTATAAAAATAGTAATAATGATGAAACTTTGTACTGTGAATATAAGAAAAAGCTTAATAAATCGGTTGCAGAAAATAGAAAATCCAAGTTAGAATTTGAAAAAAAGCTAGCTCGTAATATAAAGAATGATGCAAAGAGTTTTTTTGCCTATGCTAATGCTAACAAAAAGGTTATTAAAAAGATTGGTCCTTTAAGAGATGAATACAACAACATTATAGATAATAAAGATACTGCAAACTATTTTAATAAATATTTTTTGTCTGTATTTGTGGAAGAAGATTTAGTTAATATGCCAGTACCGACTAGGATCTTCAAAGGTTACTTTGAATGCTCCTTACATAATATTGAGTTTGATATTGATGATGTTATAAATATATTAAATATGCTAAATGTCAATAAAAGTCAAGGTCCAGATGCGATTCATGGAAAACTGATTTCGGAGCTAAGAGATGAATTAACACCAGCTCTATTAAACCTACTAAAAGCATCAATGAAAACAGGGGTGGTTCCTAAAGATTTTAAGAATGCCAATGTTGTACCAATATCTAAAAAGGGAAATAGGGATAAAGCAGAAAATTATAGGCCTATAAGCTTAACAAGTATAATCGGTAAGACATTTGAAAGCGTTATAAGGATAAAATAATTAGTTTCTTGGAAGAATATAACTTAATTAGACATAGTCAGCATGGTTTTATTAATGGGCGTTCTTGTTTAACTAATTTGCTAGATTTTTTAGAATATATAACAAAGGAAGTAGATAATAAAAATAGCATTGATATCTTATATCTAGACTTTGCTAAAGCGTTTGATAAAGTTCCACATAAAAGATGACTTAGTAAGTTGGAAGCACATGGAATAACGGGCACACTTTTAAAGTGGATAGGTAATTGGTTAAGTAATAGAAAACAAAGGGTGTGTGTCGAGGACGAGTTCTCGGAATGGGCAGCAGTGAAGAGTGGTGTGCCGCAGGGCTCTGTTTTGGGACCTCTATTATTTTTGGTTTACATCAATGACATTGACATAGATATTGTATCTAAATTTAGTAAATTTGCAGATGATTCTAAAGTAGCAAAGATAGTAAACAACATTGAAGATGCTGAGATTTTAAAGTATGATATAAAAATATTACAGAACTGGTCTAGGGATTGGCTAATGGAGTTCAATGCTGAGAAATGTAGAGTTATGCATATAGGGAATAATAATTTAGAAATTGAGTATACATTGAACAATATTAAACTAAAATCCACAAACAGTGAGAGGGATTTAGGAGTCTTTGTGGATAGCTCTTTTAAATTTAGTGAAAATTGTAATAAAGTTGTAAATAGTGCTAATTGTGTATTAAGAATGATTAAAAGAACAATTGCATGTAGAAATAAAGATATTGTGGTAAGGCTATATAAGGCTCTTGTACGGCCCAAACTTGAATACTGCGTTCAGGCTTGGTGCCCATATCTTAAGAAAGATATCGATAAATTAGAAAGGGTACAAGCCAGAGCAACAAGGCTGGTATTTGACTGTCAAAAACTTAGTTATGAGAATAGATTAAAATTCGTAGGATTAACCTCTGTAAGTGAAAGAAGAACTAGAGGAGATTTAATAGAAGTTTTTAAGATACTCAAAGGCTTCAGCAAAGTTAACCATAGTATTTGGTTTAATTTATCAAACAATAGAAACACAAGGGGACATATTTATAAACTTAGTAAATGTAGAAGTAGACTAGATTTAAGGAAATTTTTCTTTAGTCAGAGAGTTATAAATGCTTGGAATAGTTTGCCAAGCGAAATTGTGGAAGCAGAGTCAGTGAATGCTTTTAAAAATAAATATGATAAACATAAGAACATGTAAATTAGATGCTAATTGCATGTTCAGGGATATACATAGGCTAGGCCTATGTATAAATTTGGCATGTTGACATTAAGTCTGTATGATTTGATTAATACTTAGTGTAATTGGTTTTAGTTAAGAGCCTGATGAGTCTTAAACAAGCATATAATTGTTTCCTGACTATCTAATGTTATGTTAAAGAAGATTTTTGTTTTGTTTGGAATGTGGTCTCATTAATTAATTCGCAACTCAATTAACATATATAATATTTAACTACACTTTAAACTGTATACTTGTTTATATCAGCAAAACCATCAACGATAAGAATATGCTCATAACTAACATTAAATAAATTAGCAATACGAACTGGTGATCACAGAAAGGCCTACACTCACTAGTAACTACTTCATTACAAATAGCTAATTCAAAACATTGGTTAAACACTGGTTGAATGTTGGTTAGTGAACTAATCATCCATGACATCCATCCATGATATTATCACTTTTAATCCCACATTATAAAACATTTACACTCATTAAGTGGCACATAAGATAAAGTGAATGAGAAAAAAATTGTTAATATTTTACTTGTATTCCAGTTTAGCTTTAAACTGCTGTATTTAAATATAACTGCTAAATCATTGAATATATCTTACACATACATGTATACACTTATTTCTTTAGCATGAGATACCTTTCATATTACCCCAAGGTAAGAATAGGCCTGTATATGCAAGCTTTCAATCTTAAAAAGAAAACTTTGCTTTTATTGACCAACTACTAGTTAATTTTATTTCGTTTCTAAATAGAGATCTTTTTCAGTTGTCTGAAATATAAAAGGCAACCAGAACAATCTTATAAAATAATAATAAAAATAAAGGTTTAACGTCCGTTTCCTCATACAAGGATGATGTCAGGGACGTCCCCCCACCACATGTCACCACAAATCGATTCACCCCAAACGATCTGAAAAACATGTGCTGAAGAGAAAGAAAATATCCTAAACAGTGCTGGTCTGGTGATAAAAAAACATTTAAGATGCTAACCGGTTTTCTCTTGGTGCCCGGTACGCCTCGCACGATGAAATGTCTGTAGATAAAGTTGATTGGATCGAGACCCTGAGTCCTCTTGAACTCATCAAGATGCTCGCAGCCCTGCACTGCACTCATTCTGATCTCTTTCTAGTACTCAATCTGTTGGCATTTAAAGAAATATACAAAGAAAATATAATCAACAATAACGTAGTTACTACAACAACAACAACATCATTAGATCACATATCTAATACAATTACAATCCATAATTACATTATAGAGTTTAAGCCAAACTTAAATGTGGCGTGACAGAATTTTCTGCTAAAATGTTACTTTACTTCCAAATAATGTTTACACTAGGATGTTACTAATCTTATTGTAATTTTGTGAGAGTAAAAATAACATCTAAAAGCAAAAAATGAGTAAATAGGCTAGAACAATATCTACATAACTTTAAGTTAACTTGGACAGAAGTCTAAGTTACTATATCCATGTTAAATTCAATAATATGAAGCTATCGCCAATCCATAGGCAACATACTATATAGGTTCAAATATTGCAAAACAGTCGAATTAAATTAATGTAAACTTTGCATTTATAAATCCACAAAGCTAATTTACCAAACTAAATTTTGTAAAAATCGATACCATTTGTTAGTCTATAATAAATTTTAGTTCAGTTTAAAGTTTGTAAAATCTAATATTTATTCCTTTACAGAATAAAGCGGCATAGATTCTGATTCACTACAATATACATAATAAATACCTTTTACTGTGTAACATAAGATAACATTGATCCCGCAGATTTATAATAATGAATTTGATTACTGCACAAAGGAAGCAACTTAAATATTTCGTCCTACTTTTATGAATCGCATAAGTCGCCTAATCCGGAGACAATTTCTATATCTTTGTCTATCATAAAAGATATTTAAATAACATTTGGAACAACAAAAACATAGAAATATAAATACAGCAAATTTACATTTGGTAGCACAAAAATTGCAAACAATGCTACAGTCGCAGTGTTCTTGTAACATAGGAACTCCCTTACAGCTTACAACCAGTGAAAATAGAGCTACCAAATCAAAAGATTTCACAAACACTCTACATGTATATATTAAAAATGTATGCCGCATTTGGTAATATAATTTTATATTACCAAATTAGGCCTAAATTGAATTATTATATTATTTTATATGCTTTAACTTTAGTTAATTAATCGAAAGCGTACTAATAGTAATCATTGTACAATATAATGGCGACCCAATTTACATATTTTCCAATAAAGTTTCAATAACTTGTATGACTGATAGCCTAGAATATTAATAGTAATAAAAATTATATTTATACTGCTTATTTTTTATTCCGTATAGTTACACACATGACATACCGCATGTGTTTACAATGTTTCCTTTCTTAAGTTTCTGTTTTTGTAGTTTTCGTTATTTCCTCCATTCCTTTTCATGGTTATTAGTAATCGATGCCTTTTGTCGGGGCTCCAATAACAGCCGGCGCGGATTTAAGAATAACTTCCATCACCCTGGGGATTGTTTACTTTTAAAGCTATCTACACGCGGTCTTCCAAAGTGGTCGACCACAATTTACTAACCGCGTGCAACGTGGCTTTACATCGTTTTACTGACGCGCAGCTCAACTGAGTGCGCTAAATCCCCTTATTTAACATAACATAACATACCAACAATTAGAGTGCTGCAGTCATCAATGACAACATCGAGCACTATTGAGACAAAATCAAGCCGACGAGCATAAAGAAGGTCCAAAAGCGGTGCAAATTCCAAAATTCAGATAATCAGTCCAAAGCTTATATATACTGATAACATCTTTGGACTGATTTTCTGGATTTTGGTATTTGCACTGTTTTGGATCTTCTTTTTGTTCACCAGCTTGGGTTTGTCTCAATAGTGCTTGATGTTGTCATGGACGACAGTAGCACGCTAATGTTGTTGTTGTCGTTGACAGATCAAGTGATGGATAGATCATCTGTAGGATATATACCGTACCAGTCCTTTCTCAGCACAAATTAATTTTACAAGTACTGAGCCTATGTAACCTACAGTACACTACAAAACTGCAATTCAATGACAATGCTACTGTTGTCTATGACAGCATAATATTATTGAGCATTATAGAAAATCTAACTGATAAGCATGTGGGAGGGGTCAAAAACGGTGCGAACTAAAATTCAGGTAGACCAATATTCAATCAAATATTGCTAATAATAATCAAAAAGGTAGTAATGCACATGAACATGAAAGGCAAACCAATGTTGAAAAAGATCGGAGAAGTTGCCCAGTGACGAGCTGTACGCGCTAACTGCAGTCTCGTTGATATAATTTGCCTAAATTTATACATATTTTAATACTAATTTATATACATGTATTTATGAATTTATAATTATTAATACTTTTATATGTTAGATAGAAATACTAATTTACTATTAAGTAATTCTTAATAATTAATTATTAATTTAATCAACTCCTAATTATTAACTTTTACATAGAAAATTTTAAATATTAATTATAAAGATTTCGTATGTAATTATTAATTAATTATTATCTTCCTAAAGCGGTGGGTGAATTTAAACATCTTACCATAGTCTAATAAAACACCAAAACAAGTAAAAGTGACGCATATCAGTAATCACCAGATGGCAGTGAACGCCTTCCAACTCCTCCGAGCTTTTCCTACGTTGGTTTATTGCCTTTCATGTTCAAGTGCATTACTGGCAAAATAGAACCTCATAAAAGTCGTCAGTACGTATTCCTTTAAAATTTTAAAAGAAATTTCGGCCGATGCTTCAACAGCCATGATGGTTGACCGATTATAACATAAGCAAATTTTTTTAAAAATTAAGTAGGCTATGTATTGACAATTTTTAATTCAAGTCTTAAATTTGTGCTAATAGGCCTAAATTTGGGTTATTTTTATTATTTAAATGCAGTGGCGGATCCAAGTGAAGGGGCTAAGGGGACCATGCCCCCCATAATATTAGTACAATTTTTAAACTTCAAAATGGTGTCATATTTTAAAGGAAAGTAATCAAAATGACGTTTACCAGTGGTCCAGCTCCCAGGGTCCAAGGGGGTGATCATAGACAATAATTTCAGTCATTCAAAAAACTAATAAAACGGTTGCATGATTTAAAAAAGACCGTGAAAAATTTTTATGCCCCCCCACCACCCCGAAAAGATTTATGGATCCGCCCCTGCTCAAATGCCATCGCTCGTTGATAAAGGTTTGTCTATTCTTAACCCGTTTCTTGTTGTATTTTTTAGTTTCTGGCATATTACCTATAAGTAGACTCCTATTCATTATTTTATCTTTGATTTTACCCATTGTAAATCCTATCATTCAAAATACGTTTTTCATAAACTAAATGTTTTTAAAGTTTGACATTTTTAATTAATGTGTATGGGGTCTCAAATTCATGTGCAGCAATTATCTATTAAATTAAATTAAATGTAATTAAATTAAATGTAACTTTCAGGGTTTCGATCTCTCATTCACTCTCTCTCCTTCCCCCTCCCCCTCTCTCTCTCTCTCTCTCTATCGTTATGTCTCTCACCACGCTCTTCTTTCCTTCTATTCTTCTTTCTTTCTCTCTTCTCTCTCTTCTCTCTCTCTCTCTTTCTCTCTCTCTCTCTCTCTCTCTCTCTCTCTCTCTCTCTCTCTATATATATATATATATATATAGATATATATATCTATAATATCTATATATATCTCTCTATCTCTTCTCTCTCTCTCTCTCTCTATATATCTAATATATATATATATATAGATATAGATATAAATCTCTCTCTCTCTCTCTATAGATATAATATATATATATTATATAGATATATATATATATATATTATATATAGAGAGAGAGAAGAGCAGAGAGAGAGAGAGAGAGAGAGAGAGAGTATGTATATATATATATATATATATATATATATATATATATATATATATACATGTAAATATATCCTAGAAATTGCAACGGCTTCTAGAGGCCAAAAAACGGATGTGTTAACGACTCGTCAACTCTCCACACATCTTCAAAGCGCCCAGTCTCTCAAAGTGAGGCTGAGAAAGTTTGTCTCACCCAGCCTGGCCTCCCAATGCTCCGTTAAACCGGCAAGGACTGAGCAGCTAGTCGTAAACGACCGAGAAAATCCGAAGAGCGGGATAGATGGTGTTAAAGGCGTTCTAAGTTCATTAAATCTCAATTAATCATCACCTTTACTTTATTTATGAGCTTGTGAGATCAAGAAAGAATTTTAAATTAACTTCTGATCTAGAACTTCAGCCACCCAGATTGGAGGCATAGAGTTTAAAACAGGAAACTTTCACACAGCTTGATACCAGGAGCTTACACTCCGGTTCTAACCACCAAGTCATTGAGTTTTAATAGTGTTAATAGAAACTGGGTAAGCGCCATTAGAAAGCTTGGTAATTAGGCGATGAATGGACAAGAAATCAAAGTGAAAAATTCCAGAAATTTACACTTTTGATTACTTTTGTATACAAAAGCGAATATTTATCTGACATACTGGCTAAAGTGTTCTTTTTTAGATACAATTAAACAAAATCTTAAATCTCAGAAGTGTTAAGAAATATAACATAACGTAACATACTAAAATATAGTGAAGTTAAGCCCTATAGTATTCAAATGGAAACTATAGGGTTTATTAATACTTAAAAATTGGTCTGCTAGATTTTTCAGTGATTGATGTCTATTACGATAAATGATGTTTATTACGATAAACTCCAGACGTAGCTTTAAAGCACCACGGGTGACAAGCCAACCTAAAAAGTCTAATGTATCGAGATTTACTAGGAATTGCTCAAACATGATGCATGATTTTGTGTAATATTTTGCTATTTCTTTTTTATTTCCCTTTCTTTGCTATACAGACCTACATTGTTTATCACGGGCGTTCAATCATCATATTTTATGTGATGAAATTAATAATTACATGTATAATATTATTTCAATTGCTTTCTAGGCGTTTTTACCGAGGTTATGAAGTTTATATATAAAACCATTAGTCAAATCAGTTTAACGGAATAAAATACCACTTAAATTCGTTAAATCTGTTTATTAATTTTAAAAAGATGAAATACCAATTAAGTAATATAGTTAAGCGACCCAAACTGTAGTAAAGCGCTTCTCTGCACACAGATTGAAAAGACCGATTTACTCAATGGGATATAAGACAGAAGATGGTTTACATTTTTATTGTCCTGCTCACATTTTTCTTTGTTTCATATTTTCTAGAAATAGCTTATTTATCAAAACTTTTTCTCAATGACTCCCTACTTTCCGACGTCAGTTGGCCTCTCTATATCACAGGGCTAATTACTCCCTCTGGTCCTCTGAACCGTTTTAATAATCTTAATAAGCTTTAATATCCGTTTTAATAAGGTTTTAAGTAAAAAAAGTAAACACGAATTATAGTGAAATGATCAACTGTGTTGATATCTATCACTTTTTAATACCACATGTTTAAACCGTTAGGCAATTTATTCCATTTTCCATGTAGCCAGTCCAGTGAATGTCCGAGATTTTACTCTCAGATCAGCGCGGCTGGGATTCGAACCCACGAGGGTTCAATTCACCTCAGGGTCTGTCGTTTAAAACTTCACGACGTTACCCGTGCGCTATTAAGACATTCAAAGTAAGACATTTAAATTCACAGCGGAGTACCCGGGCGCCTAAACGTGCTACATAATTTATACTTAATAATTTCTATATATAATTAATATGAGTCTGTGCGTCCGTTTTTGCGTTCACTGCGTGCATGTTACGTAACGATAGCTACAGTATACCGTACAGTAGTGTGACTTTGTGAAATAATTAGGCCTATATATATATATATATATATATATATATATATATATATATATATATATATATATATATATATATATATAATTTATGTGCAACTTGCTGTCAAATCTATTAATTTCATATTTTTATTGTTTTAGTTTTTTAGTATTATTTTTAATAATCAATTCTTGAGCCGTGAATTGAGTTTGGTTTAATTGTAGCCTTTGTGAGCATGCGTCAGAGCCTTCTGGCCTGTATGTCCATTTTTCACGGCGTTCTATGCATAGTGTATAGTGTCATAGTGAGTTTAGTGAAAATATAGTATCTATCTATCGGTTCACTCTGGTCTAGGGAGTCCCAGGACTGTTTGGAGCACGGTTCAACCCATTTGGATCTTCACTCAGTCTCGTCTGACTGCTGCTGCATTGGTTGGTCGGCCCTTTGGCCGATGGTAGGGTTTCAGGGGTGCAACTTTTCACCGGTACATCTGACGTCCTGAAAAGAAGCCCATCTGGCTTCTGACCTGAACGTTAAATCCACAATAAAATAACTCATTTAAATAATTCAACTTAGATGAGACAGGTAGATTCAACTACACAGAAGGGAGGCTATATCCATAGGGGTAGCTCGACCAGGAGCCTTGATTGATTGTTCAGGGTGTACCAGGCTGCTTCGTAGGGTGTTTATATATATATATACATATATATATATGCATGTATATATATATATATATATATATATATATATGTTTATATATAATTCAAATATTTGAGGCTATGCCATGTTACCTCTGTAGGGTGCTCCTGTAGGGTGCTCCTGTAGGGTGCTCTGTAGAGAGCTCTGTAGAGAGCTCAGTAGGGTGCTCTGCATTGGGATTTTCTCTTCTGTTGCACGTGCTTTAAAGCACGATTCTCTCAACTTCACGTCAATGCCCTAAGGCACCATCAGCGCAGTGGTATCGACCACGAGCTGAACCCAGCTGGGCACCGAACCCCTGATCTCCTGCAGTCTAGTCGAGTGCGCTATCACGTAGAGCACACTCAGAGGTTTGAGTCTTAGGGGCTTTCTAGCGGGAATAGCGACAAGTAAAATCCTCTAGGTTTAACTTGTTGTTGTTGTTGTTAGCCCGTGCTGTAGACCATGATGTCCATATAATCGATGCTCTCACTGGTTGGGTCCAGGGCATAACATTGTAAAGACGTGCAAATTGTTAGAGACGCTCCTGATAAAGGCTAAAGATAAAAGGCTAATGGCCATCTTTAACGTACATGAGGAAATCAAAATGTTCCTTTAATGTCCTCATTGATCGATTCGAAATTTCGAATCTCTTTAGATATTGAATAACCAAATGATTCTGTCCATGTTCTTGCAGCTTAGTGTGTGTAGCCTTAAGTAACGCCTTGGAAATTAAATGACCGATCCTGAGGTGAAATGAACTCCCACGGGTTCAATTCCAGATCGAGCTGATTTGGTAATCAATTATAACATACAACAACAATTAGAGTGCTACAGTCATCAATAACAACATAGGTAATCAATACCTAATATCTAGAAGACTTGAGGCCTAAATGAATAGTTGGCTAAACGACCTGGGAGAGATATACGTGTTAACGATACATGCTATTCGAGCAAGAAACTGACGTTAAACTTAACTTTAGCCGTTAAGTCATCACGAGTGAACATTTTCACATGTTTAAAATTTAATTGCGCCATTTGTGACTTTTGTTTTGTAAAAATATTTTACTTGTTTTTTAAATATTTTGTATTTTTAGGTTTTAAGGTTTAACACTATTTTAAACAAAAAATATAGAACTATTTCTTTGCTGTTTACTTATCATCAGTAATTAGTTTTGATTGGTTCCTGGATCCAATTGGAGAGTTGGTCGTTTTTGTAGGGAAGCCTAAATTTACATTAATTTAATACTTTGTTTTAGTTATGTCATGTAATATAACGGTGTTTTTAAATTGAATCTTTATCTGATGTAATACAATACACAATTTACTCAATATCTCACAAATCAATATAAATGTTACTTTTGTAAACACACAAGTACACCGCTTGGCAACATTGTCTAATAAAAAGCAACCTGAAACTTTAACAACTTGTTGGTGTAAAACTCGAAAACTCCTTTCTGTAAATCTATTAAATCAATTTTTCTTTCTTGAACGGCATCAGGTGTCGATACAGCAAGCTTCAAAGCCAAGTTCTAAAAGGCTCAGGTTCGCCTTAGTCCAGTCTGAGAGAATTGAAAAACGCTCCAGCGCACAACCGGGTCCATGAAATAAGAATTCGCCCCGCCGTAAACCCATTAGATACCTGCTACCAGGCAGAACTTCCGCGCCGCCATGCGGGGAAAGTTTTCCTGGAGAGATTTATTACAGGTTGGTGGAGTGAGTTAAGCAAAAACAACATCTTTTATTCACGTCCACCCTCCTTCTTGTGGAATATTAAATATTAATGAGATGAAGGCGGCCATTGTCATGCGCAGAAATATTGATTTTTGTGTCTAATAAATCAATCAGCCTCCTTGAGTGGAGTATTTGTTGACCGATTCTTAATTGTTAATATATCGTCACTGTAATTTAACAAAATGGTATTAAATACCTAATTAACAAACCAAAATATTTGAACTTTGTAGAAATTTCAACAGAAATTATTAAAGAAATTATTATAAATTAATTCTAAAGCTATATATAACGCCTAGAATCTATATGTATTAATACTCATCTGGGAATCTAAATTAGGAATTTTGTTGAATACAAACGTCCTACAATAAATGTATAAATCCTAATAGCAGTGTTATATACACATTAGCTTAACGCTTTTAAGTCTTCTAATAAAGTCATATTCTATATATAAGACCGATTTACTTCTTGTAATTTACGTAACACATCAAATGGATCTGATGTTTAGATCACAGGGAATAATAGTTTCTACTACTAATTCATTTACACTTGTACAATTTTGTTTCAAGATTAGATTAAAATCAGAAAATATTGAATCGATCTTTTGATACCTTTATTTTATAGATATTAATTCCATAAATAGCTAAAAAGCGAAACGGCCATCTGATAATGGCTATTTAAGGAAGAATATATTGTAGAAATGAAAAGAAATTCAATAATAATATAAATTTTGCTAACAAAAGTCATAATTAGACATGTAACGGCTCCTATTCTTTACTATCATAGGAAAAACATAAATCTGAACAAGAATTGTAACTATGTTTTCACTTCATAATTTGATTCCGTAACAACATTTTTAGAATTTTATTGATTATTAAACTCATATTAATATATTCCTTTTCTTCTTTTCAAACTTGATGGTCTCAGAAAGTTATAATACAGAACAACATGTCAAATTTCATATGTAGCGTTATCAAAATGTAGCTTTTCTTTCCCCACTATCAGTATCACTATGCAGCCTGGTCGCAGATTTACTGATTATGGAGCACTGATTGATTTTATCCACACTCCTCTCTCTCTCTCCCGAGTTTCCTTTCATGCCTAGACCAACGACGACTTGTAGAAAAATACTTCTTTATATATTATCTTTATCACCAAATATATGGCAGTATGAAACACAAAACATAAATCAAATCATACAAACAGAAATCAATATAAAGCAAGTAAACGTGTATAATTAGAAATACTGAAATGCCAAACAGTATACTCCTATTCAAATACTATCACTGCTATGTAAATTAAGTAAACTAAAAGTATTTCTAGTATTTCTAGTATTTACGGAAGTAAAAAAATAAAGCCAAAACTTACATCGGGTGCAGATAGATGAGTCTTTACTCTCTATTGAATATTTTCTTTTAATCGATAGATAATCCAAATAGTCAGGCTAATCAACCTCTGGATTCTCAGATAAGCCATTAGAATTTACTAATTTATGAAAATATTAAAGCTATGATAATTATATAATATCTTAAGATAGAACTGGAAAAGTATACTAAAGTGTACCACTTTATTATTCAGCTTTAATCCATTAATGAGTAATTTATAAAGAAAGATAGTTAATTTATCAATTAACGTTGATTAATTAACATTGTATGGGTTGAATTAGAAACAACATCCTAACATCTCTACGACTATTTTCTATTAAAGCACACCTGGCCAACAGGTAGATAATTGATTACCAGTTATTACTGTTAATCATTTCGAATTATCTGGAATCCGCCATTTGCTCAAATTAATCAGAATAATTCCAGAACTCTTGATTTATAGATAATTCATGATCGCGACAAGGAATCAATCCGCCTGTCTATTACGAGATTGTTAGTGGTGAATCTGGGAGATTGATTAACTTGTTAAGTAGTTAATTTGTTATCCACGGCAGTTTATTCTATATAGCGATTTTGAAATCAAGCAATTTGTCGGCTTAGTATTAATGAAGGGAAATATAAAAGATGTAAGGTCAGGGGAGACCAAAATCAGAGTAGGCCTACAGAAAAAAATTAAAAAGGCTTAAAAGAATTTGAAAAGAAATATAGTATCACAAAATACACATAACGACCACTGGAAATTATTAGGGCCTACCTAGATAATGAATTATAATTATTATATAATGCTTTAATGAGTTACAGTATTTTAAAAATAATACAATTTGTATGTTATACTTTGTTTATTTATAAGTAAATTGGCTGCTTTAACTAAACTGGTAATTTAAACCATTATCATAGGTAATATATTAGCAAATAATTCTTAATGTATTCTTAGATACGGTTAAAATATCAATAGCGTAATAGCTAGAAAATTCAAAATAGCTATTCGCATTATAATCTTTATCTCTCTCTCTCTCTCTCTCTTAGTGCACTGCCAACTGGCAGGTCTATGATATATAACGCCTCCACTCTTCTCTATCTTCCGCTATCCTCTTAATATCCACATATGAGTGGATCTTTAAATCATCTAACATTCCTAATCTCGGCCTACCTCGAGAATATTCCTAACTAGACTCTATTTCTAAATAAAGACAGTACTATAAATGTTATAAATATCATAGAAGCATTTTAGCATTCTAACTTATAGAAGTGTAATAACTTTGGACGCTTCTTTCAAACTTTACGACGTCTGAGGCATCCCAATTTAATTGTTGTTAAGGTTTTCGAAAATTATTTCTACTTAAATGTTATTAAGTTATTTAAATTAATTTCAATTTAAATATCATTAAGGTTATTTAAATTTATTTCTATTCAAACGTTTTGTTATGGTTATTTAAATTTATTTCTATTTAAATGTTACTTCACCTGCAGGTGGTTGTAATTGCCAATCACTTTGAAGTTAGTTTGGAAGCCGTCATTTGAGCCCTATAACAATGAGTATTTCAGGATTCTTCAAGGGAATAATTGTAATTGACCCTACTCTAACCACTGAGCCACCTATAGTCGTTCTATCATAGAACCTGAGTTTGATTAAATAGTTGTGTTAACTTGTTAGGTAAGTCGTTGATTTGTTAACCGTTACCTAAAGTAAATCTAATGTCTATAGCGGCTTCCTACTTTAGCTACTTGCCAGCCTGGGTTAAACTTGAGAAAAACTAGACACAAACGAAATGCGAAAGTAGAAAAACTCTAACAGAGAGAAAGAGAGGGGGTGAGAGAAAGAGAGAGAAGGAGAGGGAGACAGAGAGAGAGAGAGACAGAGAGGGGGCTCTGTCTCTCTCTCTCTGTCTCCCTCTCCTTCTCTCTCTTTCTTTCTGGGAGTTGTGGCGTGCTCCTGTAATCCAGCTACTTGGAGGCTTAGGTGAAGGAGAGGGAGACAGAGAGAGAGAGAGAGACAGAGAGGGGGCTCTGTCTCTCTCTCTCTGTCTCCCTCTCCTTCTCTCATTCAATTGTGGTTAACATGTGGTATTAAAAGTGATAGACATCAACATGGTTGATCATTTCACAATAACGCGTATTATTATATTTTTTTAAAATCTCATTGTATTTCTCGAAGATTTAAAATTTTGTTTAATTAAAAAGCCAATAAATTCTGCTACCAGCAAAAATATACACGCAATAATTACAACATATTAAACTTATATGCCTAGTTGCTAATTTTATCATAATTCATTCTAATTCGACTTCTTATACTAATTGATTTCTAATTCGACCACAAACACATGTATACTACTAATTTTATCAGGCATAAATTATTATTTTCGTCATCATTTAATTGAATATAATTTAAGAAATATAAAATAAACGAGCAACAGCCGTTATAACAAAACAGATAAAATTTTTTATTATATTAGCTTAACCTTTTCTTCAAAAATCAATTCTTCCTCTTTAAAATGCAGTAAAATTTAGAAATCTCTCTTTTGAGCATTGTATCAATCTCAAGATGCGGGTGGGACTTGAACGTTGATGAGGGGGGGGGGGTCCTGTTCTAGGTTTGAGAGGGGTTCAAATACAACGGTAGCTCTGTTAATGCAGATTCATTTGGCGGTTTAAAGAATCTCTAGAATTACCGCCCCCCCTCCCTTTCCGCTCAAACCCACCCTCTCTCATCGCCTCTATCAATATAACAGGAGATGAGAGGAGGGAGGGGTTTAAATAGTCGTAAAAGCATTAAATCTCTCCCCCGCAGATTGAAATTTTAATCTTCCTTGAGAAAAAATTCTAACCAACATCTCAACTGTGATTGGTCGGACAGGTTTACTGGACTTTAACAAATCCGGCTTTACTAGAATTTGAGGTGGTATTTAACTGGGAATAGAGGTATTTTGTGGCATAGTGAAAAATCTTTAAATCAGTTCGCAGCTTTGCCACTTGGTATTGGGACTGTTATCTTAATAAGTTAAAATAAATGTAAGAGTTATTTCTACTCTAGAATTTCAGTGCATAAATTTCTAAGTTGAAGGATAGATACAATAAAAGTTTTCACATCCTGGGCTTTCCCGTCACTGACATCGCTTTCGAGTGAGGAAACTAACGTTGACATTAGCTTTAGTTTTAGTAGAAGTTTTCAAATTTTCTCGGTATAATTTTTAGAATTAATGGAGTCATCTTATAGATAGTTTAAAACTTACATCGACATTATCCGTAATCTGACTTCACAGACAGACAAACGGGGTTCGAATCTCAAAGTCTTTAGTTTATCCTAGATAATTTTGATGTTATATCAATTGAATTTAATTTAATAAAAAGAGTCATTCAACCCTGTAGTAACTTATTCGTCACTGACATCGCTTTTGAGTGAGAAAAGTGACGTTAAAAGCTTCGACAGCTTTTTAATTTATTGCCGAAAATATTTGCTAATATACATGTAAATACATTTAAAAAGTAAAATATTTAATCATTATAGAATCGGATAGAATTTCATAGTGACTTAATTTAACTGTAACTTCATATTTAAATATTTATTCTAAAGAATTTCAGGGTGTGATTTTATTTAAATGCGACTTCTCCGTTAATAGAAATGCATAATTGCACTTTATTTTAAAATCTATCAAATTTTAAATTCCAGAATTAATCAAATTTAGAATTGTTAAAGCTTTATTTCAGGATTAAAGTCATTTTGCCTCCCATTGGATGCTAGATGACGATAGACGACTGAAGGTATTCGGACAATTTTAAAGTTATAGCGGAGAGAAATAGAACATTTTCCTCAGTAGTAGGACTAGGCAACGATCATGTTTCCATATTGCGGGTTATCTAATGCGACTGGATCACTGCAGCCATCACAAACGGACAACCAGGGTTCGAATTTTAACCCGGACTTCTGGAAATATATTTCAATGCGACAAGCTCTCTACCACTCGATGATATCTCACCCTGCCTCAATCATGGGCAATCCTCTACAAGGGCTATCTAATCCTAGCCTAAACACAGTCAATCCTCTACAAGGGATATCTCATCCTAGCCTAAACACTGGTAATCATCTTCAAGGGCTATCTTATCCTAGCCTAAACACTGGAAATCCTCTACAAGGGCTATCTCATCCTAGCCTAAACATTGGAAATCCTCTTCAAGGGGTATCTCATCCTAGCCTAAACACTGGAAATCCTCTTCAAGGGCAATCTCATCCTAGCCTAAACACAGGCAATCCACTTCAAGGCCTATCTCATCCTAGCCTAAACACAGGCAATCCTCTTCAAGGGCTATCTAATCCTAGCCTAAACACACCCAATCCTCTTCTTCATCATCCTGGACTCTTCTTGGGGTTTGCACCAGGATCTCTCAACAGGGATATCTTTTCCATGGGTTCCTTGTATCCGGAACCATACAGTCGGAACATTTATCAAGATAATAAAGGAACAGGAGCGGACGTCTCGGATTACTCTGATCTCAAATCAAATCTTCATGGAGACACGGGTAAGAATTTCATTCTACATCTTAATATTTGGGTGAATTGATCTGTAGTGATGTGTGCTGTGGGGCGTTCCAGACATCTTTCTTGGATGAGGAAAAGGGATGCTAAACCTTTATTATTATTATTATTATTATTATTATTATTATTAATATTTCTAGCAAATATCTACTCATCATCATCATCATCTTCTTCTTCCCTTGATTACCGTATTAACTAGGGTCGGGATACGAATATGACCTAATCCACTCCTTTATTAAAAGTAATAATAATATTACTAAATATTATTACTTTTTCCGAAGGAATTAGCACGTTAATCGATGTTGTTCTCTTTGGGGAGTGTTAAAGCAGTATGTGAGAAGGAATATGTACCTCAGACCTGTCACGTGGGCTTGGCAGAACACGAGAGAGAGAGAGAGAGAGAGATAGAGATTATAATATTTAAAAAAATACCAACAATAATATCGATGCAATACTATCAATCATACGGTATTCAAAAGGAATACAGTTATACAAGGTGGATACATTCATCGAATCCACTGTCGTTGGATTATACTTTTAAACGTTTTTACCCGTAAACCTGACCATAAACTTATCAGCCTGAGCGGGTATAGCAATTCGGTAGGTGAATAGACTGCGGATCAGGTTGAGCTGGATTCGAATTCGGAATTAAACCCGTCGCTGATATGCTTCTGAGACTCAAAACTGACGTTAAACTTGGCTTTATCTTCTTATCAGCCTCTTAAGTAAAGATTCTCTCGGCTGTATGACTGTTGTTAACACATCGGCTGTTTTAAAGGCCTCTCATTTCTCAACATAGCTCGCGGCGCTTCAGTCTAGCGGATAAGTAGCTTGACTCTGAGGCTGTTAATATCTCATCAGCGCTAAGTGTAGCACCAGATTTATTAGAGATCATCAAAGTGATGAATTGAGTGAATAACAGTCACGTATGATTACGTTCCTGGTATCATTTATCATGACGTAACCAACGTTTATACGTTATACTCTGCCTGCATTGTATGGATTAGTTTATCTTTATATAATATACCGCCTCGTTGCCAGATTGAATAACTAATTAATAACTGGTTAATTGTTATATAAATAATGTAATAATAAACCTCAATTAAAAGTCATTAATACTAATTATTATAATTTAATTAGTAATATTCTGCCGACATTGTATGCAAGCAAAATATAGCATACATGTATCTTATTCATGTATCAATATCAATATTCGTGAATATTACATGTATCATCATCTTCTTCCCATAAATACCAATTGAAGTAGGGTTGGGATATTAATAGATCTTCTTTCATTCGTTTTTCTATTCGTTTAAATTTTAGTAAAATTTCTGGAGCCTAGGCCCTCACAAACCGAATGCATTTTCTGCCGTTGTTTGTTGTTGCCGTTGTTTTGAATCTTGTTTTTATGTCGCCTTCTACGACGTGCGTATTTACACGGTTGGTCTATTTTTCAAGCAACCCGGACACAACACGGGTTTATTCTCACCTATGGTAACACATTGGACGTAGAATACATTCTAGTCACGGCAAACCTCTTCTCTATGATCTTATATTTTATTCCATTACTCATTCAATTCTTCGCCATCTAGTGAATAATGTGTAAATTGTAAAATAAAGTTTTATCGATTGAATAATACTGTGTTTTTGTTTTACTTTATATTTACCCGAATTTTGGCTTGCACCGTTTATGGACCCCCACTCTACCCATCGGTTTAAATTTTGTTCCCGTGTTCGATGCTGACATGGATAGCAGTAGCACTCTAATCGTATTGCTGGTGTTGTTGTTGTTGTCATAGACTTGATTGTACGGCAGCATAGCTCCTGGTGTAGTATTTAATATCATGGACAGTACATTAGGTGCTGGACCGGTATATAATATACATGTAGAATGAGTATAGGGAATAGTTGAAATAATGCTATAAAACATCATCATCTTCCCATGAATCCCAGAATAACTAGGGTCGGGATACGAATAAATTAATTTAATAGATATAATAAAAATTAAATTAATAGATATAACTAACTATTCTGTCTCTATGCTGTACATAGACTCACTTGTCACAGACTCACTGGACGAGGACATCTGTCGGGCAGGTCAAATTTGTCAGGACAAATCTGAACGGACAAAGTTTAGTTACGCACAACTGCTTCAGCTAATAAAGGTGTTCCAGTCCAACAACTATCCTACCATTGTCTACCGGAGTGAGCTTGCGGAACGGCTCGGGGTTTCTGAAACCAAGATATCCGTAAGTTAAATTAACTAGTTATTATTCCTATTAATTAATTATATTGCAATAAATACTTAAATAAGTTAGTAATTTAGTAATAAATAAGGTAAATAAATTAATAATAATAATAATAATTATTATTATTAATAGTATTAATGGTTTAATAAGTTAATAAGTAAATAGTAATACGTAATTAAAGAAGCTAATAATAAATTAATTAAGTAATTAATTAATTAAGTAGTATTAATTTAATTATTATTAATGTTGTTATAATTATTATTATTATTATTGTTGTTATTCAATATCGGAATAAGTTAAAATAACATCTGCTCTCTACTTGCGAAAGTTAAACGTTGCTGATCGCATCAGCGGATGACATTGCCCTGAATCCACTGCTTTTGACTCCAGCAGCGCCCGTCTCCACTTCATCTGTTATCGATCCACCACGACGGTGACTCCCCTGAATAGGCGTTGATGAGGCAGTTGTGAGAACTCTGTTGGGAGAACCGCCTTTGGAGAATTTAATTATTTAATTAAATATTTAATTAATTTAATTAATTCTAATTAATTTAATTTAATAGTATTAGTATATTAAATAGTAATTAATTGTATTTGGCTAATTAAGTTATAAGCTCAAATTAATAGACGATATTATAAATATTTTATTACAAATATTTATAAATATTACATATTTATTAAATATTTAATAAATGATAGAATTACTGGTTTCTAATAATCAATAGTTTTCAATAAGCAATAATTAGTTTTAATAATTAATTGTAATTGAATGAATTTATTCTCTTCTCTCTCTTCAGTGCACTGCCAAGTGGCATGTTCAAGATACATATTCATACTCAAAGTCTGCTTTCTCGCTCCATAAGAGCACTCCTTAGATCAACAAGTTAATCCCTTCACAAAGTCTATGCCTTATCCATACCTTATGTAGCCTATATGAATTTATTAATAACTGAATTAATTCATTAACAAATTTACTAATTAAGCAGTAATTGTAAGTTTTTAATTAATTTGCGCTTTCATTCATTAAATCATAAATTAAATTCGTGAATTAATCATTAAATTAAAGAATGAATTTATCATAAATTAATGAATTAATCTCAGATATTGAAGCTAAAGTTGATTGATTTAAGAAATGATTTTAAGAGGATTTAAAGTGATAGATATCAACATTTTTGCTCAAATCACTATAATGCGTGTTCACTTTTTTCAGACTTGGTTTCAGAACCAGCGAGCTAAGTTCCGCAAGCAGGAAATGACGAAGAAGCGCCCTGGCCGCCCCACGCTATGTCGACCTCCCCTCTCCTGCAGCGGCTTGCCCATCCCTGATGAGCAGCTGCAGGCGAGGAAACGGAGGGAAGCAGAGCTACGGGACCTCCGAAGACTCCGCCGGAGGAAGGGCAGGCAGGCAGGCACCACTGAGGCACCCTCCAAAGACCCATCGAGACCAGGCTCGCCCAATCTACCCGACTGCGTCACATCAACTGGACAGAATATTGAGGAGGAGGAGGAGATAAATGTCGCTGAGATAAGCGCTATTGTACCTGATGAAGGTACAGCGCTGAGTGTTGTGGATGATTTGTCGTCACAAGTCCCTCGTCCCCCAGGGTTCATTGCCTGCAGTACGCCCCTGCGACCCCCCCAGGTTCCTGGAGCGAGGCGCAGGGGCTTTACTGTGGCGTGTCTCCTGGGGGACTAGGAGAAGAGATTAATATTTAATCTTCTTCTTCCTCTTCTTCTTGTGGTGCATTGCCTAACAGTAGGTTCTTTATTCCTCCTCTTCCTCTTCTTCCAGTGGTGCATTGCCTAACGGCAGGTCCATTATTCGTCGTCCTCCTCTTCTTGCAGTGGTGCATTGCCTAACCATAGGTCCATGGTGTATACCTCTTACAACCAATTCTATCGTCAGCCTTCATTTTCATATGTATAGGCCCTATATGAATTTGGTATCGGATCACCCAGCAGCCCATGTCTTGGTCTAACTCTAATCTTATCCCTTGCATTCTCCCTTCTGCTGCATCCTTCAGTAAACCCTATTTAGTAATGAATCGTAATTTCTAATTTGTAAATAATTAAAAAAAACAATTCAGTTGTGTTTAATGAATACTATATGATGATTTTTGCATGCTCTTTAAATGTTTTTGGTTTTTTTAATATTGTGGTTTTTGCATGGTTTTTGCATACACGTACAAACACATGCTCATTTATTTGACTGAAGATTACATGTATATTTATCGTTGGACGCTGTATCAACTTGTTTTTGATAATATGACAGCGTCATGTTGTGAATGTACCAGACGGCTTGTTCAATCACCGCTAGCCTGTAATTTCCGAACAATTAACCACTGAACATAGTCCTATTGATTATAACCCGTTGTTGACCAGCTATCAATACCAACAGTGGACTTTACTATTTCCTAATCACCTTTACCAGGTCCCTCTAGCTCCTTGTCGGCCCCTCTCTCTCTCTCTATCTCTCTCACTCTCTCTGTCTCTCTCTATCTCTCTCTGTGTTTCTCTCAATCTCTCTGTGTTTTTTCTCTCTCTCTCTCTCTCTCTCTCTCTCTCTCTCTCTTGTGTTCCTGCAAATATTATACCCCTAGCATAGACCGAGAGTTTACTTAGTTAATGCTTTCGAGTTGTTTAAAGACCAAGAATAATAAAAAAATTGAAACGTTCGGTCAATAATTTGCTGCCTTTTCATTAACACATAGTATTAAGCCTAAATATACGTGAAGAGTTAAATATTTATGCGATTTATGAAGCAGTTTCTAACTCACATTCTCCTCTTCGCATGATACCTTCGAATGATCCGTATGATTGCAATTTAGGCCTATAATAGTGATGAATAATAAGGTTTAACGTCCGTTTCCCGACACAAGGATGATGTCAGCGACGTCATGAATTACTATTCTACAGGTTCATAGTTCTGCAGCGCGTCTTAATTAAAAGATATTAAAAATAAAAAAGACAAATTGAGTAAAATAATAGCAAATTATTTCAGCTAATATAGCGGCCATTGTTGACGTCATGATTTTAGGTTCAAACACTAACACTAACACTAGCCCGTCACTAACATCGCTTTCGGGTGAGAAAACTGACGTTAACCTTAGCTTTACCAGCTTTAACACAATACCATGTGTATGGTGTTAAATGTTATGGTATGTGTAGCTCGATCTTGTATTCTCACTTTAAAAAGCAAGTTATTAGGTAACCATTAAAAGCAAGTCCTCGATATTTTCATGGAAATTGAACTGAGCAAGTAATGAAATTCTGGAAGATTCCACCAGAGAATGATTAGTACATCGTCTCTCTAGCAAACTCGTTAACCACTCGGCTAATTACAGAGGTTGAGTATCATCAGTCGTCACGGTATGCAATCTGTCACGCTTGAGTGACTTCAATATCGCAACAAACAATAACACACGTACAAACACATGTACACATTTATATACATATGCACACACGTACAAACACATGTACACATATGTATACATAGATCTATGTACACACGCACAAACACATATGCACATATGAACACACGTACAAACAAACACATGTACACATATGTATATATATGAACACACGTACAAACAAACACATGTACACATATGTATACATATGAACACACGTACAAACACGGGTACACATATGTACAAACGTACAAACACATGTACACATATGCACACACGTACAAACACATGTACACATATGTACAAACGTACAAACACATGTACACATATGTACACACGTACAAACACGTGTACACATATGTACACACGTACAAATACGTGCACACTCTTGTACGCACGTACAAACACATATACAATTAGAACATCTCAATAGCGTAGAGGTAACGTCATGAAGTTATAAATGACAGATCCTGAGGTGAATGGAACCCTCGTGGGTTCGATTCCCAGCCGCGCTGATATGAGAGTAGAATCTTGGACATTCACTGGACTGGTTACACTGAAAATTGATTAAATTGCCCAACGGATTAAGCTTATGGTATTAAAAAGTGATGGATATGAACATAGTTGATCACTTCACTATAGGCTAATGCGTGTTTACTTTTTTACTTTTTACACACGTGAAAATATGTACACATACTGTACATGTGCACACGTGCAAACACGTGCACAAATGTTCACATATACAAACACATGTAAACACGTGCAAACACGTACATCTGCTTGTAGGCTACATACCAACAAAGACGTACACACAAGTACACACGTACAAACACGCGCACACATATGCAGAAAGACAGAGATGGAGAGAGAGATAGACTCGCTGCTGATTGGTTAGAAGTGGCAACCAATCATATTGCAGACATGCTGACAAACTGGAATGCTTCTTCTAGAAGCGAGAGATTTTACAATATTCACTCAGCAGCTGAAAAAACTGCTTTTCTAGATTATTGTACTGATCATTCTTCCGCACAATACTGTATAGGCAAGTGACTTAATCTATAAAAAGTAGCTTCACGCTAGGATTTTGTTATATACAAAATTGAAGATGAATTATTAATAAATTGTAGCAATGAATAATTAATATTATAGATTTTATAAATAATAAAGTAATTTCACCATAGATGCGCTTATTTGGAGTTTGTTTTCCAAACACACACTTTTGCAACATTTTCTTTTTTATTAACCCTCTAGCTAATTTTATTTTATGAGTTTACTAGCACTATAGCATAATATGAATAACGAATGATGGACGTGTATGCAAAAGATAATTATAGCTGCTGGTCCTGCATATCTGAAATACAAATGACATAATTAATCAAGCTAAAATGATATTTCGAAGAAAACACCCATTTATTTTGTCGATGATCTCAAGAAATGCCTCTGATTCGCCAAGAACAGTTAATAACTTAAAATAGTGGCTAAAACTATAACAATGTATGTCGACGTTTACTCTCGTTTGGTATCAGACCCCCTATGCGGTGATAATATAATATCGGAAGAAAGAAGAGGCAGGGGCCGGCCGAGATTAGGTATGTAGGATGATTTAAAAACCCACTCATATGTGCAAATGAAAAGGAAAGTGGAAGACTGAGAAGAGTAGAAGCGTTATATACAATGGACCTGCCATTAGGCAGTGCACTAAGAGAGGGAGAGAGAGAATATAATATCGTATAATACATTTTGTCTTTTATATAATATCGTATAACACACAATGTCGTTTATAGCAGATATCAACAATTATTTTTCCCATAAAATCGCAAAAAATTGACCGATGTTTTTGGAATTTGCACAACTGGACCAGCTGCCAATTCTGCCAGACATACAGATTACTACAGCAATTTTGTTGGAATTAATAACTAAAGGTATTTATTGTTAGTATTTCAGGAACAGCAGTTATAACAGCAATGCCGCATTTCTCAGGCAGCAAACCACGCTTATTTATCAATCACTCAGATTTATCCTCCATAACCTGGAATAGAATGTCTCCACGTCATTCGTCACGCTCACTTATCAACTCGCCCGGTGATCTGTGCTGTTCTGATCAAGACTTCACCTGCCACAACTTGGAATGGACTTCCTTCAGTTCTTCACGTGAGAGATATCTGAAGGATGGACTCGTGCCTTCCTGCCTCAACATGGAAGAAAATTCCTCGTATCCGTCATATCCAGAGCTCTCTGGAGAGGCATTCCTCTCTTTCAGCCACAATCTGGATCACTCTGCCTCGTGCAGATCACTGCTGGGCAGTAGATCCACTGATCCAGGGAGAACTGATTCATCGGAAGCTTGTATGACGTCCTATCATGACGTCATCGAGTCTAGAATGACGTCACGGCATGAAATTGACGAATGGAAATTGAGCTTGGAATCTCCTACTGAACGCACGGTTAATTTAAATGATAAGAGCGATGATGATAGTGATGATGACAACGATGGCGATGATGATAATAATGACTGTAAGACAGAGTACAGTAATAACCATTATCATAATTGTACACTAGAAAACAGATTTATTGCAGATTTTCTTGATAAATGTCATCATAGTAAAAGAGTAATATCCAAAACCAAAATAGAGAATAACATCATCACGGCTCAAAGCTCGCCACAACAACAACAACAGTTCGATGAGCTGTCAAAAAGAGGAAGCTCAAAACCTCTGAATCATCTAATTACTGCAGAACACTATTCGGTGCAACGAATACCCGCGGTAACGAACTATCCAGCTGACCCCATCAACTATCTAGCTGACTCCATTGCTCCACCCGTCACTGAGGCACGCAGACCTGGGTGGGTGTCAGGACTTCCGGATTCAGGACCTACTGGCGGAAGTGCTAGAAGGATACGCCGCGAGATGGCGAACGCTCGAGAAAGACGTCGTATGGGCAGCCTGAATACAGCTTTTGACAAGCTGCGAGCAGTTATACCGTATATAAGCAATAGTAGAAAACTGTCTAAATATGATACGTTACAAATGGCTCAGACTTATATAGTAGCTCTTAGGGATATATTAGACAAATAGAAGCAAAGAAACTAACGTTAAGTACGGGTTTAAAATCAGATGCATGCGATATTACAATGCTATAATTGGTTAGAGCTAAACGGCTGTCTGCGTTCTGCTAACATTTAATCTTCTCTCTCTCTCCCTCTTCTCTCTCACTCTCTAACTCTCTGTTTCTCGCTCTCTCACTCTCGCTTTCTTCCACGTTCTGTAAATATCGAATTTAATGTAGACCTACACAATTGTGATGGGGGACGTCCCTGACATCATCCTTGTATGAGGAAAAGGACGGTAAATTATTATTATTATCCTTATTATTATTATTAAACCTACTTATTTTTAACTGTTAAACTCACAGATGAGATTAACTTCAATTCAACGATTTCCAAGGTTCAACCTTGGAAATCGTTGCCATTTCAGAGTACTCAGAAGAACACTCAGAAATGGCAAAATTAGTAGTCAAATGAGTTCAATTATCTTGCTTTATAAAATTATCTTACTGTACTGCTTGCCTATGTAGATATTGATTAGCACACTGTAGTTATGAGTTTTGGTTGTTATTATACTATTAAATACTATTAATATCGGCAGCACAGTCTTGGTTTATATTGTAATGTCGTGTTTGATTGATGCTGATTGCCATTTTGGACTTGGATCTTGGACTTGCACTGTTTTGATCTCGCTTTCTCTTGTGGTACTCAGTCGTCATCGTGTGGTGCTTTGGCGCCTGTTTGTGTAGAGTCTACAAGAGACGTCCCTGACATTGCCTTATGGCGAGAAACCGGACGTTAAATTCTTATTGATTGATTTTATTCATCTCTTTACTGTATGACGTCAGCGAGTCGTCCAAGAGACGACAGGTGGCGCGACTAGGATTCGAAACTCTACAGAGGTACTCCTGGGAAAGCGATTACAGTGCAGTCTCAAGCAATAGCCAAAATTAATCCAATTTCTGCGAGACGGATGAATTAGCGTTAATCAAGAGGATGTAAATGAACCAGAGGCGTGGGAATCATAATGTTCCAGATACCCACGCCTGGGCAGATATGATCCGGGTGTGATTGTAAATATTATCCCTCCCGTGAAAAATATTCCTTATGAGGTCAATTCAATCTATCAACAGTTAATCAATCAAGCAATAAGAATTTTACGTCCGGTTCCTCGCCATAAGGCCTTGTCAGGGACGTCTCTAGTTAGTGTAGCCATGGCAAGATTAGGGTGCTGCAGTGACCCGCGATAGCATAAAGAAACGTTAAACAAAACTTACCTAAATAGCTGAAGTTTACGATCAATATTCGGTTGGAGTCAAAATCAGGAACCTAATGCTAGGAAAATCTAAGGAAGGACATTTTAAATTTCGCAGTAGAATTAATTTTATAATGAAGAGTCAAAAAACACAAACTAGTGTATCATTTAGAGTCGGCAAATTTTGAGTGTTTTAGCCACCGATTGGTCTCTATAAGAGACACTAATGTCACGTTTACTGTAAATCTTCACATTCTTTACATGTATAAGCCATATACGTTACATAGTGCATAGATATAATTATTCGACTCTTAAAAAACTGAAGTTGTCGCCAGATTTCGCTAAATATTTTAATTCCCAGAACCTACTGGAGCAAATGTAAATTAATTTAGCGGCATACGTTGTAAGTTACATCACTTTAGTCTGAAAAAATATTAGGAGCTGAAAATCCACTTTTTAAACGGAAACTTTTCAAATGTTGGAAGTTAATCAAAAACTACCCGGTTATGAATTATCACACGCCTGCCTATAAGCTTCCGTTGTTTCACTGGAATAGATCCAGAAGCGTGAGAAAGCTGGGATAAGGACTTTCGGGTCCACAGGCTCAGGGATCACAGGTTCAGGGATTGACCTCGGACGCTTGCTGATCAGTGGCGATGCGGGGAATTTAATTTAAAGGATTGGACTTATTTGAGATCGGTGTACGTTAAAGTACGAAAAACTTTTATCAGAATGAGTCGTACATCTTCGAAAATACGATTTTGTAAGAAGGGAATTAAAGTAAATAAAGTTTAATATTTAAACTTTAACTTTTTAACTTTAATATTTAGAGTTTCATTCTATTCTTTTTATTATCAATTCTGACTGCAATAGAATGAAATATAATCTCTGCATCATCTCTGCATCATCTGTGCAGAGATGATGCAGAGATGCAGAGTATGTAGAGGAGATTTACCTTGAGCCCTGTTCGCTATCAGATTTATCAGTGTACGTTCAACTCTAAGTCAGACGTAAGTGGAGAGGAGATGTAATATAAGCTCCACGGCTCAAGGCATTAAATATCTACATGTAGATTGCGTTTAGGGAATTCTTTTAGTTTCATCCACAATCACTTTAGTTTCTGTTATTCTGATATATGGACTTGTATACGTGTCTGAAATAAAATAATTTGATTTGATTAAATTTTAAGCTCAACCGCTAAAGGCGTTAAATTTTAAGCTCCGCGGCTTGGGGCCTCTTAGATTTTTTTTCAGCTGCGTTTTATTAGTCATAGTAATATAAATAGAATGAAGAATAGAAAGACGGAGGAATAAGACATGGCTGAGAAAAGACAGCTCTGTGGCAGGATCCAGTGAAACATTTTTTGTAAAAATTGATAGGGAAGCAGGATAGGAAGACAACGGGAGGAGTTTAAATCATAAACCTAACAATACGTCAATTATATAAAGAGAGATATCTAGTAGTGGTGTGCTAACAATTTATCAACCATGTTTTCATTCAATAAAAATAATAATCGTTTTAAATAACGAACCTACCCTACACATACGCTGTTCACATAAAGAAATATATCTAATAGTAGGATGTTGGCAATTAGATGAACCAATTTTCATTTAATTCAATAAAGCACAATGGGTCTTCAGCCCCCATCACCCATATTGCCTACTTGATGCCCCGTCGTTCTAGGTTCAGTCGACAGAGAGAGAGAGCCGTTGTCTCATTGGCTCAGATCTGCTCGACTCTGAGAGAGCATCAGTTTCTCATAAGACTTTGTTCTGTACAGAACGTTATTTAATGTAACAATCATAAGACGTTGATATACGTATAGAGAACGTTATTGTACCAACTGTTCAGATTCACATTTTCATTTAGCTCATTATTGCACAGAAGCTCTTAAAACATTTTTAAATGAAATAGATACCAGATTAATCAGTCTTAAATCTGTAGCAATACAAGTAATATTTGAGTTGATATACAAGTTTTAGCTAGGTAGCGACGAAGGAAGTATAACTTGTGGATTATTACTAAAATACATGTACTGCACTTAAACGTGCCTGCCTTAGAACAACCAAGTAATCAAAGGTCAGTGAGAGGCACTAGGTACGCCAATTGCGAGGATAGAGTATGAAGTTCAATACTGTGATAAATTGTGAAACAGTTGCAGAGCCGGCTGAGGTAAGATTATTATTAATTAATTAATTTAATTAATTAATTAATTGATTAATACAGTGTAATTGTGCGAGTAGCGGTTAACTTCTACATTACTTACACAGAAAAAGGTGTTTAAATCTCTTGTGATAACTCAGAAAACTTTAGAATAGACAAAAGGAAAACTTTTCATGGATTCGCGATAAGTCAACCATTTGCTATAAGCTTATATTAGCGCAGGTACTGGTCGACAATGAAAATGGTCTTACACACAAGTACATCAAATCATATTATCAAACCTGTGGAGAATGAATCAAGGTTCAATTAAATGATCGAAGGCTACCCTTCTTACTAAACTTACGCAGACGATTAGAGAGCTAGCTGGCTTCTTGAAGAGCGAAATAACAGATTAGGAATTTGTGTTGAACTTATTTAGGCCTACATCTTGAACATGCTTTTAAAGTAGGCCTATTTACAGTAGGCCTTTAACAGTAGTCCTCTTTACCGTAGAGTTCTTTGCAATAGGCCTCGCTGTAGTAGGCCTTACAATTGGCCTAAACTATTGTCAGATTTTTACTTCCTTATCCGGGAATTGACTAAATAGCTTAATGCGTAATTTCAGGCAACGAAATAAATTTAAAGTGAATATTCCCGTGGTACTTGGATCAATTCCCGGGGTAGAGTTGAACTGAGAGTAAAATCTCAGGGTATTCAAACTACTGGCAATATGGATAATTTACTAAACTGTCTGATGTGGTATTAAAAGTGATAGATATCATCACCGATAATCATTTCACTGTAGTATGTTTGTATTTCGCAGATGACTGGGGACCAAGATGTGTTCATTATAAACATCTCTGAATGCAACATGTGCCAAGTTCATGAATGGCCTAGCAACAACAACTGTCAACACAAAGATAGAGCTGAAAACAGCAGAATACCTAAGAACACACCACAAGATCTATCTTTATCCGAATATTTAAAATTAATTCACATTAATCATCAGATCTGGTTGTTAATATTTCTATGCTTCATACTGATCACAATTACGTCACTTAGTTTCTCTTATTTCGTATCTAATTCTTTCCAGCAAGATTCTCGATTCCCTATACTGAAAAGACTTCAAAAAGAGACTCTCTTAAATAGATCCAACTCAACAGTCCAACGCAATATAATCATAGTTAAGAGCAAATTAAACACCTTTCTTTCTGCACCAAGTAAAGAAATATTAGAACTGAACTCTAAGAACGAGGCTATTAAGGACGCTGCTCCAATACGCTCTAAATCTCTTTCAGACGCAAATATTGCAAAATACAAAATGATATCCGGTATTCGTCAGTGTCCGATCTCAATGATCCCGTTGATTGATAGATGCATAGATAGATTCTGTCAATTCATATCAGGATCTGTAGATGATTGGAAAGATACAATAGCGCCAGCTGGCGAATACGAAAGTCATTTCAAAGAAGCTTCTGCCATCTGTCGGTTAGTTAAGCTTTTGTTTAACGGATTTTGTCATATAAAAATACCTTAAGTTATTTTTAATAGACCAATTCTATAGCAATGTCATTGCCGATGATCGGCATTCGAGGCAGAATTTAAGATTTTTCCTGATTTATAAAATTCTTTCCACGATTAATCGTTTCTTTGCTGTTTATAGCGCCGATTAGCAACAATCTTCGATATATGATAAATCCCTTCTTCGGATAATTGATCGATTATTCCTGTTTTCACCATTTACTCTAGGTCTAACTTTGTTTTTACGAATTTGCCATTTAATCCACCGATATAAATTTTTATGGGATTAGGCGTTGATGGACAGGATTTGTGAATTTTAATTGCATTGACGAGGTCAAATGTTTCATAACGAGTAACTATTAATAAAAAATGATCTGGTTCATAAAAGTAGAATTTAAAAATAACTTCATGAATAATTTCAAGACAATATCTTCCATGAGGAAATATGTTGTCATGAACTACAGAAATACGTTGTCATGAACTACAGAAACATGTTGTCATGGACTACAGAAATATGTTGTCATGGACTACAGAAATATGTTGTCATGGACTACAGAAATATGTTGTCATGGACTACAGAAATATGTTGTCATGGACTACAGAAATATGTTGTCATGAACTACAGAAATATGTTGTCATGGACTACAGAAATATGTTGTCATGGACTACAGAAATATGTTGTCATGGACTACAGAAATATGTTGTCATGAACTACAGAAATATGTTGTCATGGACTACAGAAATATGTTGTCATGGACTACAGAAATATGTTGTCATGAACTACAGAAATATGTTGTCATGAACTACAGAAATATGTTGTCATGGACTACAGAAATATGTTGTCATGGACTACAGAAATATGTTGTCATGAACTACAGAAATATGTTTTCATGAACTACAGAAATATGTTGTCATGAACTACAGAAATATGTTGTCATGGACTACAGAAATATGTTGTCATGAACTACAGAAATATGTTGTCATGAACTACAGAAATATGTTGTCATGGACTACAGAAATATGTTGTCATGAACTACAGAAATATGTTGTCATGAACTACAGAAATATGTTGTCATGAACTACAGAAATACTCATGACACGTTCCATCGATAAGCATATGTTGCAAACTGTCAGAATTTTCAGAAATAATATTTTGATTAAAATTTTCCAGCAACAACCGTTACTACTGTATAAATAGTTGCTGCATATAGCTATTGTGTGATGTAAATAGTTGCTGCATATAGCTATTGTGTGATGTAAATAGTTGCTGCATATAGCTATTGTGTGATGTAAATAGTTGCTACATATAGCTATTGTGTGATGTAAATAGTTGCTGCATATAGCTATTGTGTGATGTAAATAGTTGCTGCATATAGCTATTGTGTGATGTAAATAGTTGCTACAAGTTTCTGTATAATATGTGTATCTATTATGTGTATATTTGATTCAGGATTCATGAAGAGTCTCTACAATGTCTACATGAACTAGTCAAGGACTGTCAGCCTACTTTACTTCACCTAGAAAAAATAAGAGAAAGAATCGGAATCTACAGTACCTCTGTTTTCAATAAGTGCAAATCTTTAAACTACTACACTCGTTAAAACTTTTACATATAACTTGCATTTCAAGTTAGTATTATAAAATGGAGAGATTTCTTTACTTTCACTTTAGACATTGGACATTACTGGTGAAATACCGTAGCATATAGTTATAATTGTTAATATATTTGACCCTGACATCACCCTTGTATTAGGAAACGGACGTTAAACGTTTATTATTATTATTCTTATATGCAACAACTTAAATTTCTTAAATTTCTATTTCAAATCATATCACAGATGCACAATATTCAAGTACATATAGTAAATGTCATAAATGCAACATACATGTACATGTACATAATCAAAGAGATGTAAAAAGCCACGCTTTGATAACATTAGACATGATGACATTAGTGGTATGTGGATTCCTGTAGTTTCTTTAGGCCATCGAATTGGACATCTACAGCCTAATATATAGGCCTGAAGAACACAAATTGTGTAAATAGATGATACATTAGTAATCTAATGCATATTATGAACTTTAATATTCATTTGGATTTCTTAGAGAAAACCTACAGAAATCTTTAAAATCCAGTAGACCTAGGCAACCCTAATAGGGATATAAAATAGGCACATAAACTAGATATGCATAGTACGCAAATAAATGCGCACAATTTATACTAGCATAATGAGGAGAAGATATGGCAAAACAATTTCACAAATGCTCTAATAATAATAACAACAATTAGAGTGCTACAGTCATCAATGACAACATCGAGCACTATAGGGTCAAAATCAAGCCGGTGAACAAATAGAAGGTCCAAAAACGGTGCAAATTCCTAATAATTAATAATAATACTTAAATAAAATTTAGATGAAATATAAAAGAAGAGGACTTGGCTTTTTATTAACTTAAAGACGTTAGAGTGTTAGTAGTAGTAAAAATTGAGTTAAGATTTAATATATTAACATACAATATGCGGAGAGAGAGAGAGAGAGAGAGAGAGAGACAGAGAGAGGGAGAGACAAGAAGAGAGGTACAATAAAAAACGAAAAATACATTGAGGGAAGAAAAAAACAGAAATGGATATACCGAATATACCGATAGAAAGAGAAGCACACACAGAGAGAGAGAGAGAGAGAGAGAGAGAGAGAGAGAGAGAGAGAGAGAGAGAGAGAGAGAGAAGGATACTGTGAGACAGATATTATGTTATAACAAATGGCATACGATGAATACTCCTTTCAGATTAAAGCTGCTCACACTGAAGATGTTAGTGATAAATCTGGCCTTCGAGAGTTGATGAAGCAAACGTTAAACTCACGTTATGAAACCAAACGACTGGTTTATTTAACTACAATAATAAACATGTTACTTTTCCTATAATTTAAAAGTATATACAGTAAGTTATTTACAATAATAGCGTCTAATTATACTGATTTGCAAATTCAAATACTACAACAGGCATCGTGGTATTTATGATTTTCATCTGCTTTTATACACAAACAAGCGTTAGGATGAGATATCTAAGGAGCAGTCAATTCAAAGAAGATTGAACACACAGGCAGACAAACAATCCGGGATTGTAAGATGATTTTGAAAAGTCATTCCAGGGGCGCAGCCAGGATTCAATCGTTGGGGGGCACTTTAATGTTGGGGCACTCTAGGCACACACTTTGTACAATGTGTGCACTTATATTTTGGGCTTAACAAAATTGTACATGACATCTCGGGGGAGGACACATGACCCCTTGGCCCCTGGCTAACTGAAGCATACTGAAATTAACTGAAGCATACTGATACTAACTGAAGCATACTGAAATTAACTGAAGCATACTAAAACTAACTGAAGCAAACTTAATATAAATAATAGTAAAGGTTTTACGTCGGTTTCCTCATACAAGGATGATGTCAGGGACGTTATAGTAACTAAAGAGGCTACATAGAAACTAACGTCACCGTCATTAAAATATATACACGACACACAAAAAATAAACAAAATTGCTACGATATGTACAACAATACTATACATGTATATACATACTGATTGATTGACTGACTGATTGACTTGTCAAGCATTCAACAATATTACTCTATTCTTTGTAAACATGATTATTTTACTATTATTATTCCACTATTAAACCGATATCTTTTTAGCAAATACACTATGTGCTTAAAAGGCACGAAAAATTGTAGATAATTAATTAAAGCGTAATTAAAAATTTTGAAATTTACTTTTTTTGTTATTCAAATACAGATTGGCTTTCAATTAAATCTATTTGATCGACTGTAGTTCTGGTTTCGCTGAATTGTCATTTGGCTTGAAGTCGGTCTGTTAATGGCAACAGACATCAATGAAACGGGTTTTCTGTTGACGCCATTTCTATAGGCTGCGTTAGAGTCGTATCGCAGAACGGAAGCCACTGAGGATGTAGAAGAGTTAACGGAAGCCCCTGAAGTTCTGCCAGCAGAATAATTAGGTTGATTTGACCTGGAACAGAATCAATCAACCAATCAGAATCTGACAAAGAACTGTTGTTTGCAGATGTCGCAGCAGACGATTCTAATGCAGTTCAGGAATAAGTAACAACAACAACAATTAGATTGCCGCTGTCGGCCATGACAACATCGAGCAGCACAAACAGCCTTGTTTGTCAAATATTATAACCAAAATGACAATTTCGGCAGTCTGCTTGAAATCTGACATTTTAGAAACAAAATAAGAAAAAAGAATTGTCACGAGATAATTAGATTTACGAGTTATAATTTCATTTAGGGTATTTTGTTCTTCAAATAAAACTCAAATTAATTACATAATGGCTATGCCATGGACCTACCGATAGGCAGTGCACTGAGAGTGATGGATTAGGACTTGAGAGCAAAGCTGCTCGTTTTGAAGATACATAACTTAAATTGCTTAATTACTGTATTGCATGACAGTAAAATATGGATGAATGAAGTTAATTAAATTAATTAATTAATTAATTAATGAGTTAATGAAATTAACTCACCAAGGACGAGATCCTAGCAGCGGCTGTGGCCCAACCCTACAATATGTAATAAAATTACCGCATAATACAGCTGGAAAAAAAGAAAGTTGAATTTTTGAAAAGCAAATACATTACTTACAATGTAGCAATATGCACTACAGTAGGTCCTAACTTAGCGCATATCTCTCACACGAAGACGTTATCAATGGTAGAGACGAATGAAAATCATACAGTTAAGCTAAGTAAGCTAAGGTTAGCGTCAGTTTCTTCAATCGAAAGCGATGTCAGTGACAGGCAAGCCCAGGATTTGAACCCAGCACATACTGATCCGCGGTCGAGTATCATACCGACTTCGCCACTGGCTCCAGCCAACTTAACTTACCTCATGTAAACGATGCAACGTTTAGGCCTAGTACCTTTGCAACAATAGTAATGATTATTAAAACTAAAAAATGTGTAAATTCCACAAGTCAAGTTTGCTAGTGCACATGCAGTCAAGTATAACAATGAAGCAGCAGCTCATAGGCTGTTATACCCACGGATATTCTTTGAATTAATTTGCACGAGCAAAATTCTGAAAGCATCTTGATAAGGTAAAGCATCTGCCCATATAGCCCATCTCCTCAGTCTCATGGTACCTGTAAAACGTTGGATGACTGGCTGATAGGACAAGGGTTCGATTCTTGGAACATCTCTTGCAGCATCATTATAGTATGAACCAGACGTTACTAGTAGGTTTATAGTTTAGCATATTAGTTTTATTTCAACTTTGGACTGATTTTCTGGACTTTGGATTGATTTTCTGGATTTTGGAATTTGCACCGTTTTTGGACCTCCTTTTTGCTCGCCGGCTTGATTTTGTCTCGAAAGTGCTCGATGTTTTCATTGATGACTGTAGCACTCTAATTGTTGTTATTATATTATTATTGTTATTATTCAGACGTACCCAAGAAGGCAGCCTCTCTTCCCATAGTTCGTAACCTCCTGAACATCAAACCTAGGTAACATGCAGTAATATCGACCATCAGATAGGCCTAATTTACACACTGTAGTCCGTCAATGCCATATTGTAAAGTTACAACATTATAACTACATGTAGTATAGTAGTATTATAGTATAATAATTATATCAGTATAAATATGATGCTAGTATAGCTATGCTACTAGTATAACAGCGATGCTGTATTAAGATCTACCTCTCGTAACATTTATGTTTTATTTGGCACGCGAAAAGAGTTTCGTGCTACTGTGAGAATTACCATAAATAATGCATGGCACAAAGCTGCGTTGAACAATATAATTTCATGTCCAGCAGCAATTCCTGGCGTCCAAACTAAATATTGAATAAATGTTACGACAATCAAGAAACAATGCAAAAAATGCTCAGAAATTGTAGTTACATATGTAACATACTATAGTAACTTTAGACCTAAAGCTCATTTCAATCACGACGAGTTATATAATCATTAAGTTAGACTTTATATATCTTAATATAAAATAAATATAAAAATTTACAGAAATACGGCCATTCTAGATTATATCTCTCAAAGATTTATTAGCCTTAATTGTACCATGTTCAAATCGTCTGTGGATTAATAACTTGTAAATTCAGAGATTCTTCGTATGTGCTAAACTAAACTCAGATCAACTAGCTTCAAATCATCATCATCGTCTTCCTTGGATCCTAATTTAATCAGCTTCGAATTACAACGAAATAAACAAGTAAAGAATCTGCAGGTAGGTTCTTTTGAGTTTCACATTATGAAATCCCGCAATATAATTACTCAGACAGACATATGGCTATCTAGATCAGGTAGAACCCGATATAAAGTGTCTAGAATACGACATTGGTGCCCAGACCTGAGATTGAACCGGGGACCTTTAGATCTAAAAAGGAAGATTTCAATAAACTCTACCAGACATAAAATGCACGAACCTTCTTTTTCTTATATTGGGATCTTCGCTGTTTCCGAAGCTACCCAGATGACTATTACTAGCTGCTGCTCTTCCAACCATGTAGCTATCGTCACATATCACGGCGCTGGTATTGGCCGGCACCATAAATGTCGTACCGTTTCTATTAACTGTTCGGTAAACTACCAAACCTTCTTCCGCTGGGCAATTAACCTGATTGGTTGGCCGTATTAGTGCGTTGCTGCTGCCAGTGTTACCATATGATGCTGTTTCGAACATAAATTCCTCTTCTGGTGTGAAATTGCCACCGCTGATTGGTATTAGATGTGTTGAATTGCCATATAAGTTACCATTTACACTTCTACTAATTTCAAAATCATCGTCAAATGTATGATTATTAGCTGACATTAAATGTTTTCTGCTATTATTGAAGCTACTACTTATAGATCTACCAAATTTGTCTGCACCTACGCTATTACCAGACATTTTATTACAGTTAATGGATGTTATTTTAACATCGCGAACAATTCTACCGGTAGAGTTTTTATTAATTGGCACTTTATTGCTACTGTTGTCACTAATACTGCTACTATCACTATTGCAACTAATGTTATTCGCCGGCACATTATTTACGGAGCTGCATCTAGGCCTGTCAATGACTCCAAGCCTCATCAGTAGTTCCCGCCTCTTAGCACCGCGAATGACTTTCACTCCGGGAATTTCCCGAATCTTGTCCAATGAGGGAGTAGATAGCCCGGCTATGGATCTTGCCTGGTCGTCCAAATCAATGATACTCCTGCATTGACTTAGGCGCTAAATCAAACACAAGAAGAACACTGTTCTAAGAATTGAATCCAACTTTTTCTAAATGATAATTTAAAATAATTTATAAAGGATGGATATATTCCATTTGATCTCTTAGACATTAGACTCATAAAAGCAAAATGTAGTTTAATGCCGTATTTAACGATATAGTCCATCAATTAAGATTTTTCGTGAGAGGGAAATCAAATTCCGACGACATTGTTAAAATGTATTTTCTGAATATCAATCAATAAACTGATACAAGTTTAGATTAAGTAATTTGAAGAGGGAATGTCGCCTCCATTAATTTATCTCAAGTGATGATATTGAGAGACAGCTAGCTTAGTGCTATTAGTTTAAAGTTAGAAATAGCATAACAAACATAACGTTTTAAAATATTTTAACTCGATCGGCGAAGTTCTCAGAAGGTTTTAGAGTTTTAACACAAAACATTTCCACAATAGTTTTGTGCAGGTTTTGATCTACAGAGGGATATCAAAGTACACCATTAAATATAGTAAATATGATAAGAAATAATTCACTATTGTAAAATTAAATACTTAGGAATACTTTTCCCTCTTACCTTTTCGCACCATTTCGGTATAACAAAACTTTTGTCGTTCTTTGCTTCCTCGATACAAGCGTTAATTTTGTCCATATACTTTAGCACCACTCTACGCTCCTTCAACTCCAGATAACCTGCAATATTTTGTACGTTTTGCAAATTGGAAATTGACTGGAGAAAATACGTGGATTTAGTAAGTAAAATTAGTAATAAGTCGATTTTAGTTTTGATAAAAAAATTCATAACATGAAGGCATATCAGTGACGGGAATGGATTAATGTCGAACAGCGGATTAATTCTCCGCAGTCTCACGCTGAACCGTTAAGGCACAACATCAACTAAAAAAATATCGGATATAATGCAGGATCATTCCGATAAAAAAGAATAAATGTCTCTTAGAACAGTGTTAAACCTAATGAATGAAGCCAATTTGGTAAACACTGGTCAATATAATGATTGTAAACACTGGTCAATATAATGATTGTAAACACTGGTCAATATAATGATTGTAAACACTGGTCAATATAATGATTGTAAACACTGGTCAATATAATGATAACTAAGAAAAGCTACCTCCGTTTTAAAATTTCTTTTTTCTCCATTTTAAAATGATAAATATTAGATCTATTGATCGACAGATAGAGAAACCTCTCAGTGGTTTCTTGGGGGGTGGGTGGTATCTGAAAATCTTCAGTTGCTGACCCCCTAGCTCTGGAATATTCTCTGAGTACTCTCTGGCTGCCTCGTGCATCAACTCAGGTGTGCGGTATATGGAAAATATCTCTCTGCGTCAATCATCAATCAATCCATCACTCAATCATTCAATCAATAAACTGAGCAATCATTCAGTATATTTAGAGATGTTTGACGTAGAGATGATGTAAATATGATGCAAAGATAATGCATAGATTATGCAGAGATGATGCAGTGATTCAGAGATGATTAAGTGATTATTCAGATAGGATGCAGAGAATAGAAAGGTGATGCAGAGATGATGCAGAGATGATTCAGAGATGATTCACAGATGATTCAGAGATGATTCAGAGATTATGCAAAGATGACTCAGAGATGATTCAGAGATGATGCAGAGATGATGCAGAGATGATGCAGAGATGATGCAGAGATGATGCAGAGATGATGCAGAGATGATGCAGAGATGATGCAGAGATGATGCAGAGATGATGTAGAGATTATGCAGAGATGATTCAGAGATGCAGAGCATATAGAGGAGATTTACCTCGAGTCTTGTCCGCTATCAGAGTTGCCAGGAACGATCATAACATCATCTGCGGTTGAGAAAACTTGTAGCAACTGCTTCGTGTTAACAGCTGGAGCCACGTTCTTTATATACAGCATGCGATCCGTCCAGAGTTCTGGATATCATCATGAACATACAGTTTAACCAGCACTCCAGCTATCGACAAGTTAATTCCTTCATAAAGATTAAGACTTTTCCACACCTTAATGCAGCCAAGAGTTTGGAAATACATGGCTTCAGAGGTGATTTCCCTTTGCCATCTTCAGTTCTTGCTTAGTTACTTCTTATGATGCGTCCGGGTTACGGTTGAACTATTCTTCATGGGCTCGGACACAACACGAACTGATGGTCTCCTACTTCTCATGTAAACGTGCTATCGAATCGGTCATCCGACTGGTTAAACTGAACTGTGACATGGAGGACAAAGATACGATTGGAACAAACTGTTTCATCAGACCAAGACCCTTCTTGTCTGTTCGATATGATAGAGAAATATAAATAGAAAAATCTACTAAAACGTACATTTACTTACTAAATCATTTGCTAAAACATTTGCAATACTTACTAAATCACTTAAAAACTGTTTACTAAGTCACTCCAGAAGTTGAAGATAAATCAAAAATTAATCAAGTTCATTCATAGAAAATTCCTCAAAATATTTAAATACACTTTCTTACTTGATCCTGCTTCCGCTTTGGCCCAACTGCTGATGGTGTGAGCTGAAACAAAGGTATTAGACTCTTAATACCAACAATACCGGCTCTATAAATACATTGAACGTAATACATCAAGCAATCATAATGATATCTAGCACTTTAAGCCTAGCACGATTAAATCATTATCCAGCATATGAAGTATATATATATATATATATATATATATATATATATATATATATATATATTATTTCATAAATATGCAGTATATTATTAATTATATTAATTATTATTATGATTTATTACATTTATTTGTTTAAATCTACCGTAGATATATTTCCAAATACACAAATAAGAGTCGTCAAATCCTATGATATCCTACATAGAAAGCTGAGAAGAGCATTACTTTATAATTCAGAAGTAGTATAATGGTATAAGTAGCTGTATTATACATTTACTATAAAGCAGACGGCAAGAGAACAGCGTGAAGACCTAAAAGAAGATGGAAGGACTGCCTCGAAGAAGACTTGAAGGCTGCTGGAGTTAGCATTTATGGATGAACAGAAGGAAGAAAAAGAATGAACATCGAGGAAATGGCAAAGAATAGAGTTTTGTGGAGGAACATCATAGAGAAATGTTTGGCTGGAACCAGCTCCAAGATGATCACGTGACATGACGTTATAGTTCAGAAGGCTTTTACAGCTTCTTGACTGCTGATCTTGCGAGCTGAAACAAAGGAACTACTTATTAGCACTAAACTACCTGCTCAATAAATACATTGATAAATACATAAATACATATATTACAATACACCAATGATTAACGATTATATATAGCACTCTAAGCACGATTTACACCACCCAGCATAAGATGTAAAATATCTATCATATAATTTTAATCATGAAAGTACAATATATTATTTATTATCTTAATTATAATTTCAATTATTAAATTGTTTGTTCAGCTCTACTGTAGCTAAATTTCCAAATAATACTAATAGAAGTCGTCAAACACTATAATATTCTACAACGTTACATTATAGTTCAAGGCTTGCAAGGCTTCTGTACCTATTTCTGACTCCTGCGCTCTCTTCCTGATATCCAAGCCCAGCCCCAGACTGTTGATTGTGATCAGCGCCTCGTCAGCTGCCGTGGTCGATGCGAAGTTTATCACCACAAACCTGAAAAATATAAATTTAAGATGAATTTAAATTTTTTTAATAAAAATAATTCACATAGAACACAACAGAAGGGTCTTTCAACCCTGTTCAGACCTTGTCATACCCATACATACAACAGGTTTAAATGGAGTTCTTTAACTCTTAGATATCCTAGACTCCTATAATTCAGATCAATAACGGTACCAGGCGATACTATTGATATATACAAGCCCATACCTTTTCTCTCCACATTTTTAAGGCTAAAGAAGCTAAAACCAAGTTCAATGTCAGTTCTCTGCATCAACTTAAGAATCAGCGACCGGGAATCACTGGATTTGAACCCAATGCCTGCTGATCTACAGTGGGACAACTTGCAGACATGCTACCCTAGACAGGCTTAAACCTCAAACCTGTCGACTCTGATACTGATAATCTTCATGGCTCATTCATTATATAATATAATAGACAATAGAACATAATATATTAGATATATATATATATATATATATATATATATATATATATATATATATATATATATATACACTGCGAGTCATAAAAAACATGTGCGCAGTCTTTCGCCCATAACTTTGGTATTAGTGAACCGATTTTTTAAATTTTTGCATAGGTATAATCAGGAACACATTTGCTATAAAATAACGTTAAGTGACTCTGTTAATTATTATTTTTGCGTTGAAGCAGTGCTTGAAAATATGCGGGACTGAAAATATTCAGTTTAAGTAAATCAATCGCTACAGAATGTTTACAAACCCGTGGCTTAACAAAAAACGAAACAAGCAGTTTTATAGGCCTACTGCTACTGTCAACTGTCAAAGCTTAATTATGCTCAAAGTGCCCTCCTTTAGCTGGAATACAAGCTCGGAGACGCTTGCGCCACTCATCTATTGCTTTATCAATGACAGATTGCTTCATGTCTTGCCAAACGTCCACCAGGCGTTGCTTCAACTCGTCCACGTTATTTATTTTCTTCTTTTCGGTGTAATTTCTTTAATAAGCAATCTGGCCCTCTCAGAATCCAGATTTTTGTTGGAAATTCGGCAATCAACCAATGTGAGCCACAACCCTTTAAGAGGTACAAGTTTTTGTGAACTCTTAATCTGCTTTAGTAAACACCATTTTAAAATTTAAACAAAGACAGACTATGTTTGTAAAATCGTCTGTTATTGTTTAAAATATACCGGAATTGTCACAAAACTAGATTTAAGATTGATACTTTTCTTCTACTTTATAATTCTGAAACAATTTTCAAAATCGGTTCACAAATGTCAAAGTTGTGGATGAAATACTGCGCACATGTTTTTTTATGACTCACAGTGTATATATATATATATATATATATATATATATATATATTACAAATTATATATATATATATTATATATAATATATTATATGTCTAATATATATAATAATATCAAATAATAAAAAATAATAATACTATAATAGAAATGATTCATGAATTGACTTGAAATGACGGCTGAATGACTTCAATAGTATATAACAATATATTATATTCTATTACAAAACAGTCCCTAGACATAACACACAGCGATTTGTTATGTAAAAGTACGGGAATGACATTTTGTAGCTAACAATTGAAAATAGCAGTACAAAAATTGCTCGAAAGATGGTCAATGACCTTATCCAAATAGAATTAATAGATAGAATACGAAGCAAGATGCTTGAGCGTCTGTTATATGGTCTAATCAGAGGCATTCACCGACGAGATATTCTGAGATTGCTATCTTGAGAAATTAAATCGAAAAATGTATAGGTACGAATAAATAAATTTCAGGCAATTTCTAAAAAAATAGTCGAGTTTTGTTCAAGCAAGTTGATTATATAAAAATTAAAGTTAAACATTGCTATATAGCGAAAAATACACTTTAAACCTCCCATACATTAGGAGTCATTATCTGTAATACGAAGTATTTTAAATTCCAATGGAATGAATCAAAAGGGGAAATTCTTTAGAGCCGTTAACACAGTTTTAGGAAGATTATGAACAAAGGCAGCTGAATATATTCTTAAACTGATCAATAGTCATGCAGTGTCAGCATTGCTCTATGGCACTTCTACTGCAACCTTGCGAGAGACAGAGTTAAAGAGTTTTAGCAATGCATATGATAGTGTCTTTACAAAGATCTTTCATACAACAGACAAAGCAGTAATAATGTGGTTACAATACTATTTCGGTTTCTTGCCTCTAAATATTTTGTATGATTACAATAGATTGAATTTTTTTAAATAAGCTAGTTAAAGACGGTGAATTAAATAGAGGGATTGATTTGGATCATTTAGATTACTTAGCGTTTGAGAAATTACAAAGGAAATATAATATTTTAAATGATGATTCTGTTGCTACTATTAGATTTAAACTGTGGAACTTCTTTGAAAAAATGTTAACTACGGAATCTACATCTAATTTTGATTAGTACATGGAACTGTTTATTGTATGGTTTACAATACATGTATGTTATCAAATCTGTTAGACTAAATTTGTGCATATCGGCTAATTTCTGTCTTTTTCGTTTATTTTTAGTTTCATTTTGTTTGTATGTTTGTATCTGCCATATAATGGTGAAATAAAGAATATATTTCTCAACAATCCATTATACCTAGATATCTCTGATTTCGTCCGCTATTGCGAAGTACAAAAATAATCTAAATTTATTTTTTAAAATTCTGATTTATTTAAGAATTTATAGCTTAGTGAAACTAGAATCGAATAATTTCGAGAATATCAAAAACGTTTTGCGGTTAGATTCAATCAGATGTCATTAGTTGGAATCACGAATATACACTAGGCCTATAGGAAACAAATTAAGTACAATTTTATTTATTTAAGATTTAAGATGAATGAAGTTCAAACTTTAATCAAACTAAGGCGTAAGTCACACTGAAAGTTAAAGTCACTGTTTACCTAACATCCTGTAAATTAGTAATAGGCCTACATATAACTAAATAGATCTATTTTATTAATTTTATAAGGGCACCAAAAATGGTCCTACCACCCTGTAAAGTTCACAAACAATACATCCAACTATGACATACAACAAATAATCACAAACAATGTGAACCATGTTGAACTTTACGTGAAAAATTAAATAATTTAATTTCTTAAAATTGGAGTTCATACCCTGACCAATCAAAAGGTCGATCTTTCGGACGAACAAAGTGAACTTTGACCTCTTCACAAGAGTCCTTCTTCAGGATCTCTTGGAACTTTGGATTTGAAAAATCCTGTAAACTCAGAGGATTCACCATGAGACGTCTCTCACCCTTCATGGAATTTAATGCTGAGGAATCACAGCAAAAAAAAAAAAAAAAATCAATCTTTCAATCAACTGATAAATTCATAAAAGCAATCAATGTGTTTTAATCAATCTATTCAATCGTCGATTTTATTGAAGAGAGAAAAGGATAAATTAAAAGAATAACATAGGATAAATAAAATATTCTGCAGGTTAGAGCACGGCGCAGAACTTCACACGTTGAGACAGGTAAGTGATGTGCAGAGAGGGGCAATTTATCTATCTACTTGTTTATTTATTTCACCAACTCAAAATGGTAGACAATTTTAGTATAAATACACACTAATTACATTTAAAAATTGAAATATGTACAGTACAAGCATGCAATTTAACAAGTAAGCTGAACATCTAATCTTAATAGATTATATAAATTAAGAGAATTAATAATTATTTATTTTTATATTTTTTATTTTATTTTAATTTTTATTATTAATTTTATTTATTACTTTGATTAGATCGTTCATTATGAACAACTTCTTAAATAATATCAAAATTGATTAAGTTGAACTATTACAGTATTACTAGAAGTATTTTGAAAGCTGGTAAAACTAATGTTTACGTCAGTTTCTGCACTTGAAAGAGATATCAGTAAAAGTAAAAAACTATTTGAAAAACTATAATGAATGAGGAACTTCTCTCTTTTAGTGCACTGCCTACTGGCAGGTCCATGGTACATAACGCCTCCGCTTTTCTCTGTCTTCCGCCTTCCTCTTCATTTCCACATATGAGTGGGTCTTTAAATCATCTAACATACCTAATCTCGGCCTGCCCCTGCCTCTTTTTCCTTCCATTCTACCTTCTATGACTCTTTTAATAGACCTTCCCCCCTTAGAATGTGTCCTATCCATCTCTTCTTCCTATTTCTTAATACATTTATCAACTGTCTATCTGTGCCAACTCTCTCCAGGACTTCCTCATTTGTAACCTTTTGAGTCCAGCTAATCCTCTCCATTCTTCTCCAAATCCACATTTCCAATGCCTCCAGTTTCCTAATATCTTCCTTCCTTAGGTCCATGTTTCACATCCATATAATAGCGTGGTCCAAACCAAAGTTTTCACTATCTTTATCTTTGTGTCTTTCTTTAGACTTTTTGATAATAGTTCTTTTCTACTACCAAAGGCCGCTTTTGCTTGTGCAATCCTACTGCATATTTCCGTCTCACATTTCCCATCATCGGTTATAGTATGACCCAAATATTTGAAACTCCTTACCTGTTTCAATTTCGTACCATTTATTGTGATATTAACTTTATTATTGGACACTCTCATAACCTTGGTCTTTTTTATATTAATCTTCATGCCATATCTTAGGGCCGTATCATTCGGCCTATCCACTATCTTCTGCAATCCAATCTCGCTGCCCGCTACCATTCCTTGGTCATCTGCAAATCGTACATCTTGTAACAAATTCCCTCCTACTTTTATTCCTTCTTCCAAGTCTTCCTCCATCATTGCCTCAGCGTGAGGAACTTAATTTTTAAAATATGAGCTATTATTAAATTGCTATGACTAAGAAATGTGGAATGGAAATGTGGAATATGAAATGTGGATTTGGAGAAGAATGGAGAGGATTAGTTGGACTCAAGAGGCTACACAAGAGGAAGTTCTAGAGAGAGTTGGCACAGATAGACAGTTGATAAATGTATTAAGAAATAGTAAGAAGAGTTGAATAGGACACATTCTAAGGGGGGAAGGTCTATTAAAAGAGGTCATAGAAGGTAGAATGGAAAGAAAAAGAGGCAGGCCGAGATTAGGTATGTTAGATGATTTAAAGACCCACTCATATGTGGAAATGAAGAGGAAGGCGGAAGACAGAGAAGAGTAGAGGCGTTATATACCATGGACCTGCCAGTAGGCAGTGCACTAAGGGTGAGAGAGATGACTAAGAATTCGCAGGAAATGATCGAATAAAAGGCTGGTTTTAAGATTCCTTCAGAAATAAATTGAGCCAGAGTGCTTTAAGGTATCTGAGAGATCATTGCACATTTTTGGACATGCAATAAGAGAAGACTTGTCATTATACTGTTCGCAATTTATGTTCCTGTTATGACTTCAGATATCGTGCGAAAGGGACAATATCAGGGTTGTCTTATAAATAACTAGCCTTCAAGTCTCTACCAGTTACATATATCATGTCTCTAGTTAGATAAATAAAGCTTTTCTGATAATTGAATTGGAAGTAAACATTTACTTGTTCCTGGAAGATCTTAAGAAGTTTAAACAGTTTGTCGATTAACGTCGCTGACTTATCGTTATTTACATTTCCTTATCGATTAAAACGCCACAGGATGGACTTGGAATAAGGTGAGACTTTAAAAATTATTAGAAATTTGAAGTCCTCTTCATCATCAGTCCTCTTCAGTCTTAGACCCTAAAATTGATTGATTTTCAGAAGCTGGAATAAGTTAACTGGTGCTTGATTGGTTGATTGACTCATTGAGATGCCTGATTGATTGATTAATTGGCTAATTGATTGATTGACTGATTGATTGAGTGAGTAAGTGATTGATTGGTTGATTGATTGATTTATTGATTGATGGATTGATTGATTGAGTGAGTTCGTGAGTGATTGATCATTTGAGTGAATGAGTGATAGAACGATTGAGTGAGTGAGTGAGTGAGATACCTGGTAGCACAGTTTTGAGAGGCGGCATATTCATTATCTCCTCCTCCAATTGATCAGCATCCTCAGCATCATCTGATATCAGTACAATCTCTTTATCATTAAAAGCATAAAAAGTAAAGCTAAGGTTAACGTCAGTTTCCTCACTCGAAAGCGATGTCTGTGATGAGCGAGCCTAGGATTTGAACCCCGCACAAACTGATCCGTGTCGAATATTTTACCGACATCGCCACTGGCTCCAGCTGTATTATGTAATATTATGCAATGTATGAGACGCTTTTCTGTGCTTTTATACATAGCTTTTAGTGAATATCTCGTGTTAAATTACTTTTTAAAGTAAGAATTTTTTTAAAAATTTCATATGAATTGTAAAATATCGAAAGATAGCTATAACAGCAGCTAAATGTTAAAACTTTAGGCCTATCAAAATTAAATTGAACATGAAACATAAAACATAGAACAATGGCATAAATAAATCACTCGCATATTTAATCAATCAATCAAGTATTCAATCAATCCTCAGTCAAGTAATCCAAAAGCAAGCACCAAATCAGTTATTACTCAAGCAACATGCAGTCAATCAAACAATCAATCAAATATTTATTCGATTATTTCACTAATTAATCAATCAATCGATTAACTTATATACCATGAGTAATCAATGAATGCAAAAATCCTTTTATTGCAGCTTCAGCATGTAGAGACTATGAACGAAAACTTACCTGAACTGTCGACATCCGAATCAAGTTCAGTATCATCGAAATCATTCTTATCTTCCATTAAGTTAGATTTCGAACCTTTGTTAACTTCCGTTGCTGCTACTGATGTAGGCTGTCTCATTGAATCAGTTGGAACATCGGAAACTTTACCATTTCTTTGATGCTTATTGTTATCCGGTTTTAGTTTTTCTTTTATATTTATTGTTATTGATTTAGTTTTAATACCCAGAGAATTCTTCGCCATTGTTTCTCATTCGCTATTCTGCGTAGTATTCACACGGCTGTAAAGATCTACACAATTCTAGTAATCTAATGCTGAAAGTATTAATTAAACAATACACTGGTTTAATAAATCAGAGATATTCAAGTAGACTAATAATTTTTCTACTATTGAAAGCTCACAACAAGTACATATTGTTACTTTTTCCTCATTCTGAGAAATTCGATTTTTAAGATTTCTCTATTTCCTGGCTGCATTTATTGAAGTTTTTCAATTACCTAATAATACTGCTATATATCTACCATGTGATTTAGTATTCATTTTTTAGAATCTTATTGTTCTCAAGACTCTAAAATCTTTACAGATATGTAAATAATATATTTGCGGTTTAATTTCTAAAACTTGTAACATTTCTTTATGATATTGTGTGGACAAAAATTAAGCAGCTGCAGTTATGATAACCTTCTGAACTAGCAGTTGGGATATAATACAAGTTTTATAGTTAAAAATATTTATTATCATCTTCCCTTGAATCCCAGTTTTACTAGGGTTGTAGCACGAATAGACCTTCGTAATCCCTCTTTGTCCCACATAGTAAAAACATTTCCTTTTTAAAAGTCCTGTTGCGATTTCTGGAGCCTAGGTGGTCACCAACCGAATTCCCTTTCCGAGATTGTTTTTGCAAGAAGTCCAAAACAAGAAGTGTTTTGCTTCTTTTGCAACAGGTGCAGTTAACGGTTGGTCTATTGTTCAACAACCCTGACTCAACACGGGTAATATAAATATGTATCAAAGTATGAAAAATAAAACCTTAAAAGAAAAGCTAATTTAAGGATGTGCCTTGGTCCCAGAAAAATCAGGTGCAATCTCTCATCTAGATTAGTTCTCTATATTCACGCATCGCTGAATTTACTTTTCTTTTGTCCACAAAGATTAATTCCGCAAATATCGAAGAACCTAAATTAAACGAAATAACTTTTGCGTACTTATATAGAGTACCTCGAGGATTAGATGGTCTTAATAATGCCATTACTTAGCAGCAGATGTCGTCGAAAAGGAGTCAATTGTGTATCCATCGAGTATATTAACATTTCTCTAATGTAACATTGAGCTAACTCCAGATATGTAAGTCTTATTAAGCTGCCCACGCACGATACGATTTAACTGAACAGATATTTGTACAGATATATCTGACGGTGCCCATACACGGTCAAATTTATCGTCCAATTTATCGTCTAATTTATCTGAACAGATAAATTGGTCGATAAATTGGCAGTTTTCTAAACACCTTAACAAGCTAACGTTTACGTCAGTTTCCTCATTCGAAAACGATGTTAGCGACGGGCGAGCCCATGATTTGAACGCCGCTCATACTAATCCGCGATCAAATATCTTACCGACATCCCCACTGGCTCCAGCCATAACTTAGCATAGCCAAAACCCAGCCATAGCTTAGACATAAGTGTGACACGATAAAAAGCGGTAGATAAAATTTGTGCCTTACGAAGCAATTGATTATAGAGACGTGTTTAGGTAAACAATAGACAAATTTGCATAATCTTCAAGAACTTTGATATAGCCTACGGCCCTAGGTATTAAACCGATTCAAGTCTATGAAAAAATTTAGCATAGGCGAAAATGACAGCATAACTGTTAAAACAAATTTACGTCCATTTCCTCTTCTACGAATGAGGCACGGTTACTCCTTCCTAACATTCTCTTAAGAAGGAACATTAACAAATACTTAATCTAGAAAGAGAGAGAGAGGAGAGAGAGAGAGAGAGTGATCATTAAAACTATACCTTCTCTTTCTCTTCTTCTCTCCCTTTCTATTCCTTTCTCTCTTTCTCCCCCTCTCTCACTCTCTTCTTTTCTCTCTTTCTCTCTTTCTCTCTATCTCTCTTCCTTTTTCTTTTTCTCTCTTTTTCTCTTCCTTTCTCTCTTTCGCTTTCTCTCACTTTCTTTCTCTGTTGTTGAGCAAATGGTTTCTTCAAGGAACAAATTCCGAACCACTGACTGACTAAAGCTTGAGCTCTATCTATCCATCGATTGATCACGATCAATATAAATCCCATCACGGAGGCTAAATTCAATGCAACTCTTTATCGAATGTTAATATATTAAAATTATTATTCTCTATATATTACCTTTCTTTAGTAAAATACATATTCTAAGGTGATTTTCCATTGCCCTATCTTATTAGTGTTTGTTTATTAATCTCCTGTGACACTCTCAGTAAAGTATTGATTAAAGCTGAAGAGACCGGGAAAAACAAAAGTGTCGAATATATCTACTGTTGCCATTATTGATTTATTGACTTCAAAGGTGTATTATTAAAATAACATAACATAACAACAATTAGAGTGCTACAGTCATCAGTGACAACATCGAACACTATTGAGACAAAATTAAGCCGGCGAGCAAAAAGAAGGTCCAAAAACGGTGCAAATTCCGAAATCAAGAAAATCAGTAAAAAGTTAACGTTGAACTTAACACCCATATCTTTAATAGTCAGTAAGATAGACTTCAATATATACACAGTCTGTCAAACACTCAATGTGGGAAATTGGAATCCAATTCCTCGTTATTTGAAGGTTTGCAAAATTAAGTAATTCTAATTATGCTGCCTTCAATGATTACTTAGTTTTTAATTTAAAATTAACGTTAATTGTGATTAATTTACCGACGCTCGTGTAAAGTGAGGATTGATGACTGCAGCTTTAAATAACAATTTTCTAAATTTATTCACCATTCAAAATAAGCCAACTTAGTAAATTAATTAAAATTAGTACACGTAATAAAATTGTTAATTTAATACAATTCACTTTTAAGGTTTAGCTTAAAAGTGAATTGTAAAAACTAAACAACTTGTAAATTAAATTGTAACAACTAAAGCTACAATTTAAAGTTAAAATTAGAAGTTAAAATCTTATTAAGTTAAATTGTAATTTTATGACTATTTATTTTTTACAATATTACAATATTAGTTAAACTATACACTAAAAACAATCTAAGAAAAGCATTACAGCATTTATAACTTATTTCAACACTACCTGTACAGTTTGTTAGCGATCTATTGTAACCTTCACACTTAATTTATTTATAGAAATCAAACACCTAGTGCACACATAGCTACAGGATTACTGCAGTGTTAGTAATGCTACTGTAAAAGTCTGGGGGTTCGGGAGAAGAATTTTTTCTCCCACGAAACAGAATTGCACTGGTCATTGACTTCTATTTCTTCTTCTTCTTTTTCTAGTGCACTGCCTAACGGGCAGTCCATATCTTATAACTCTTCAAACTAATTCTCTAGCCTCAGCCTTCATTTTATTTCTATATTTGAACTTGTTATCAGATCATCCAGCATCACTTGTCTCGGTCTTCCTCTAACTCTTCCTCTCTTCCTCTCTTGCATTCTTCCTTCTATGACATCCTTTAGCAAATCATCCCCCTTATAATACATCAAATTAGTACTATAATACACTAAATTAATACTATATAATGCACTCAATTACTACACTAAATAATATACATTTATTTTATTATATACCTACAGTATATTATTTACTGAAAGCATACTTAGCGCGAATTTAACAAATTACCATGCATTGTAGCTTGGTGGGAAACTTGCATTCTACATTGTGTTACCCAGATAACATATGGATAAGGAATCTCTAATTGTGGTAAATGGTAAGTTCTGACAAGTGGCAGGTTCGAGGTACATATTATTACTAACCCAAGGCGCATATGCTTTAACTATTTAAATAAAGCACTCTATGGATAGATGAATTAATCCACCAACAAAAGACTTACCCACATTATAACGTACCTTACAACTTACGAAATTATGGCATCTGGAGTGATTTCTATTTACCTTCCTCCGTTCGTGTTTAAGTTGAATAAGGATAAAGAGCCTAATATAAGCGCCCCTAGAAAACAAGAAAATTTATTTTCTTCATGTTTTGCGCCCGTTCCCAAATATCCATCGTCACAGACAGAATTTTGACAAATGGGGCAACATGGCTGACAAAGGGGCAGATCATGGAACCGCGTTGTTACAATTAGCATACATATGTTGTTTAGAATACGTAGATACGTCCCCGACATCATCCTTGTACGAGGAAACGGACGATAAAACTTTATTATTACGCCTTTATTATTTGGAAGTTTTCAATAGAGGCCAGTTTGAGGGTAATTCTTTCGTTTTGAGAGGCATCAGTTCACTCCCCCTCCCCTCCAATATTTCGCCACCGAAGTCTAAAAGTCAGAATAGTCATAGGCCTGCCTAGAGTCTAGTCTATAAGAAACTAATGGCGAGAGTAACCTGTAACTGTAAAGAAATAAAATACCATTCACTTCGTACGCCTTGGACTTGAAGTTAAATCTCGACTTTTCAACCATATGACTCTCAAAACCCTAGGTTTATCATAAACCAGTTTTACCGTAAAACTACTCTATCTTAACCTTACCTTAACCACAAACCTATCACTTCATCAATTCTCTTCTAACCCTATAGAACAAACATGTAGATTAAAATATTCAGCGAAAAAGATAATAGATTTACACTAAGAGTCGAGATATAATGACTGCCTTTGTTCAGGGAACCGTGACCTATCCATTGTATTGCTATAGCCGACGACTTATTCTGTGTAAGTGCCATATTCATAGCCACATATGACATTGTGGCAATGTGGCTGTCCCGTTGTACAATTGGTAGTGCAATTACAATGAATGCTTCACAAATTGGTAGATAAAATTTACAGAAGCAGAAACTGTGGACATAGAATTAGTGGATTTAATTTAGCGCAGTGAGAATTTGGCCTTTCTTGTTCTAGAATTTCTATGAGCATTGACTCCATTGGTAAAAGCTAAAACACTAAATAAGCTAAGGTTAACGTCAGTTTCCTCACTCGAAAGCGATGTCAGTGATGGGCGAGCCCAGGATTTGAACCCCGCATATACTGATCCTCGGTCGAGTGTCTTACCGACTTATCGACATACCCAGCCAGTGGCAAAGTGTCAAGAAATTTTTCAAGATTGTTGCTAAGGCAAATAAATTTTTAAAGTAACATATTTTTAATTACGAGCGAAGCTAAAACTGAATATCAAAATTGTCATTAAAGTTCGATAAATTTATTTTTAAATGTAATATAACACGCAAAGTGGACATAAGATTTTCATAAACGAATGTGTGTCCTTCTATCAATCAATGCTTGGTTTACAAAGCGTATCGTCATTCAATCCGCCACATAAAAAGTAAACACGCATTATAGCGAATAATCGACTATGTTGATATCTATCACTTTTAAAACCACATGTTTTATCCGTTAGGCAATTTAGACCATTCCGTATGACCTAGTCCAGTGAATGTCCGAGATTTTACTCTCAGATCAGCATTGACTTAAATCAATTAGATCAAATTAGATCAGATCACATTGACTTAAATCGAGCAAAGGGTATATGATAACATTAGAAGAATGTTTAATCCTGCATAACAGTGTATATGCTGTGTAACTATGCTGTATATCATCATCATCATCATCATCTTCCTTTGAATAGAAGCTTAACCAAGGTCGGGACACGAAATATATATATATACATGTATATATATATATATATATATATATATATATATATATATATATATATATATATATGTATAGGCCTCTATATGGGCCTACATACACATATAGAGATCGCTACGCAGATAGACCACTGTGTAGATAAGCAAGGTCTTAATGGATCAAATCCCATAGACTATTGCGTAGATAACCCAAGTATAGATGTTGATGCAGTTACCAGAAAGTTGTGACTAGAGAAATTAACATACAATAAATCAGAAGCCTATATAGCACTTGATATTCGGCCGTCATAGGCTGCTTAAATATTGAGGCCTATTTATCTCTTTGCATGCATCAGTTCACAGGCCTATTATTAAAATATTTTTCAAAGCAAGCAATGAGTTTTGACTTGGTCAAGGTAGGACTAGATATCAAGAGCTAGACTGGGCTTACTGCAAATATGTATAGTATTTAGAATTACACTAACCTATATTTCACGCAACACTAACTTGGTTTTTTTGGTGCATAAAAAGCATTCTAGCGGGATATCTGTCATGCTTCTTTTATCTAGTTGATAATGAGAAAAACACGTTAGTTTTCAAGTAACGAATTCCAAACTAAGCCATCTCTCAAGCCAGAAATGTAGAAAGTTTAGCTGATGAAGTTTCCTTAACGTATCAGGATAAATCAATAATGTGGATCGAATCCATATTGTTCTGGATCTGCTTTGGAAGTATATTCTAGGACATTTCAACGCCAGAAAGGGGCTTCGGTTGGTAAGCGCCTAGACTCCAAAAATTGCTACAAAAACTCAATCGAATGGATCAAGTCTATTCGTGTCCCGACCCTAGTTAAACTGGGATTTAAGGGAAGATGATGATGATGATTCTAGGCTATACACAGGACTGATAATCGAATATGAACTAAATGATTTAAACAGGCGGTATGGAAGGTAAGATTTTACTGGAGATGATAATTTTTATGTGCGTGATTCAACCTTCAACTACAAGGCCCGTCCTAGAGCATTGCCTGAGCGTGCGCGTCATAAATGAGGTAAAGCAAAATCGGGCGCGGTTAGAACTTGTACAGGTGATCACTCTGAATACCGAGTGTTGACATTACTGAAGAAAACCCCGAGCTGAAGGGAGATTTTTAATCATAATAATAATAATAATGATCATTATTATTATTATTATTACTACAATAATAATAATAATTATTATTATTTTATATTATATTATTGTTATTATTATTATTTTTGTTATAATTATTATTATGAAAGTGATTATTATAATTATTATTATAAATATTATTATTATTATTATTGGAGAGTTAGTCAAGTACCAAGTTCAAGGAACATATTCCTACTTGACCTATTGGTGCTATTGATTTAGTGACCTAGTGGTGCCATTGATTTATCGACCTATTGGTGTACTGAAAGATACTGCAGGGCTCTAGTGTAGCAATGTTGGTGTTGATGGGTATACGTAGTACCTTGCTAATGACTGCCACTGGATTCAATATATTGAAGTCACGTCTTCTTGTTTAGTAGGCCCACGTCCACAAATCTGTCACATTTTGATTTATCTGCTTCGAGGGTTGCCCAAGACGGTGCAAAAACCTTTGCTAAACGCTACAAAAATGCCACTAGAATGAAAGCAATAACGATTTTAATAAAATTCATGTAATATTGGCAACTGTTTTGAATAAACGCACATGATATGAAATGCAAAGTATATTAGTTACATAAGAAGTTGAAACTTTATAAATACCATATTTAACGATAAATTTAAATATAAAAATAAAAATTTTCGCTTTATAATTGTACACTGAGCGATAAGTTCTTTTTCCAACAAGAATTAATTGGTCTGAGCTGCTACAAACCCATGACTCTCGGATAGTGACGGTTTAACCGTTACTATTTGCAGGAAGGTAAATGTTGTAGATGAGAATTGATATCACATTTCATTTCCATGTATACGACTTTCCTAATTAGAAATGAAAGACAAAAACAGATAAACTGAGAAACTCTTTGTCAGTACCCAGCGCAAGGCACTGTATGCTCCGAAGAGAGAGAGAGAGAGAGAGAGAGAGGAGGAGAGAGAGAGATAGGGAGTAGAAGGGGAGGGGGAGAGAGAGACAGAGAGACAAACAGAGAGAGGGAGAGGGAAGAGAAAGGGAAGAAGAGACAGACAGACAGAGAGAGAGAGAGAAGAGAAAGGGAAAGAACTGATGGAGCTATTCTCTTAATTATTCATAATCCGCGATACACGTGAAAAGTTTTATTTCTTGCTAAGTGAAGAGAAGAAATGAAAAGCAAATGTCAGATATAACTGGAAGAGTCCTACGACATGAAGAGACTTCTACCGGTACTGTAGGCAGAATCACTGCCGTTCTCTTCACGCCCAGTCAGCGAAGATGAGATGTCCTGAGGAGTGAATCCAATCCCTTTCGTCTTCAGAGAACATCTCAGTACGTCAGAGAGTTTACAGGCGATGGAAATGGATTGATCCGTAGTATCTGATTTAAAGTAGCCAGTCACCATACCATAGACCTTCACCAACCCATCCTCAGGATTAGAGAGCAACAGAGATCCGCTGTCCCCTTCTTCGTGGATCTTCTGTGGGAAACCGGAATGTGGATGACTTACAACGGAAATTACGTTGTATATCATAGAATGTTTGCTACTCCACGAAGCACTCTCGATGACGCCATGTTTTACTTCATTACGTTGATTGATCATCATCGCTGACTCTCCAGATTTTAAAGTTCCCGTGAACAGCTGTAGTCGGTACTGCTTATCTTCAATAGTTATCAGGTTCTTCACCTCTACGTTACTCTCAAGTTCAATCAATGCCACGTCAGCGCTTGTCTTTAGACCGTTGACTGAAACTTCGTAAATTTTTCGTTTACATTTTCCCACAATTTTTCCAGTAGAGTCCACAAGGTGGCAGGGAAGATTGGTTTTGTTGAATAGATGACTGACGGTGAGTCCGTAGGATCTCCCGAACTCATCGTAAATACAGCCACCGAATATCCCCACTCCGTCAGTTACCTTCCACTCGGCATTCGGTTCCATCTCCTTACAGTACAATCGATCTCCGGGAGTGAGAATAATTTTCCCGTTCCTTCCATCACTTCCGTTCCAGCTGGCATTCAAAGAACCAACTCCTTCATCTACTTGCACACCTGATGCCAAAGAGGAACTACCGGAAGCTTTGCCGAAGGTGTTGTAGGAATTTTTCGGAATCGAATGAGTTGATAATGGAACGAATTCAAATCTTTGTAACGAATTAGAATTTCTCCTCGTCCTCGTAGTTTCGTCGAAAGATCTATGAAGAGGTTGCTGGTAAGCAAAATGAGAGGACCGACAGCTAAATGGATAAGTAACTCCGCCGACGCTCGAAGGCTCATTCCCATTGCTAAATAGATAAGTAACTCCGCCCAGGCTGGAAGGCAAATTCGCTTTACCCTGAGCAGCCATGCAATTCGAACCTTCGTCGCCGTAGCTAGGGAAGTCACCAGACCAATCCTCCCCACTGGACGTGGAGTCCGTACATTGGACGGAAGTCCTCAGATGTTCTGATTCTGGACTTACGGATTCGTACCCACCATCAGCCCAGGATCCACCAGGATTCCATGATGCACCATGGCTAGGATTACTAAATCCATCACCATCGTGACTCGAGAATCCACCTCCACTAGGATTAGTGGATTCATCACCATGATTATGATTCATGGATTCCCTACCATCATGATTCATGGATTCATAACCATAATGATTTATGGGTTCAACACCATCATGATTCATGGATTCACCACCATCATTAGGATTCACCGATCCAGCGTCAAATCCGCCGGAAGCTTCTTCTTCATCAGAACTTATCAATATAGGATCAGCAGTGGAGGTGGCTTTTGTCGTCTTGCGATGGGAAGAGCTGGAAAACATGGAGGGCACGTAGAGACCTCCAGTTGCTGGGAAGAGGATCAGCTGAAGATGGACTCTGCATCGCTTCATTTCATTCTCGATCCGAGATTTCGCGGAATGCTCATCTATTTTCAAGAAATTCACGCCGACTCTTAGCTGGTTGATGGTAGGAATGTATTCCTCTATCCAGTCGCAGTCATCGCTAGAAATCAATCAATAACAACAACAATTAGAGTGCTACAGCCATCAATGACAACATCGAGCTTTATAACAGTTATTATTACAACAATTATCAATCACTATGGTACATTCCGTATCAATCAATCAATTGGTTAATTGCTATAGTTATATGGGCCTAGTCAATCGTTTAATCTATTTATTATTATAGATATTTAAATATTACATAATATTTAAATATTAAATAATATTTAAATATTAAATAATATTTAAATATTATTATTAAGAGGGAAAATAAAAAATAGGGGATTGACTGATGATTTGGTGTGGGACAGGGAGGACGGGAGAAAGTCTATTCGTATCCCGACCCTGGTTAAACTGGGATTTAAGGGAATATGATGATGATGATGATAGATAGATAGATAGATAGATAGATATTTAAATACTAAGTAAAACTCAGTAGCAATAAATGTAGACAAACTACGTGACAAGTGAACTAGACTATAAACTAGGTAAATTTTAGAACAATCATCTAGTTGAATTCTGCTAATCAATCAATCAAATCAATGACCTCCGTAACAATCAATAATTCATAAGAATATTTGCTATATAACAATAAGTAAAAATAGTGTTGAAGCCAATAACAATCAATGAATTGGCCAATCAATCAGCTCTTTGAAAGATTATGGAGTTGATAACTTAAGTAAATAATAGAGTTCAGTTTGATGTCACCCAATAAAAATCCCAGCCTAAGTTTTCTCTATCTCTCTCTCTCTCTCTCTCTCTCTCTCTCCCTATCTCTCTCTACATCTGTCTCCCTCTCCCTCTTTTTTCTTTCCCTCTCTCTCTCTCTGTCTCTCTCTCTCTCTCTCTCTCTCTCTACGAAACTGTAGATTAATCAGAAGATTCGATCCAATGAGTAAGATTTCGCATCATTCAGTCGATAATACACTAAACTATTCTATATTTAAAGTTGCTAAACACTTGTAGCCTACATGTGTACTGTTGGATTTAGTTTCAGAAATAGTAATCTTACGAAAGCATCCAATCGATGAGATCAAGCATTCTGGGTCCTGAATCCGTCATAGAGTCTGTAAATATACGAGATAAAGACATAAATATAATACTAATAGTAATGATGATGATGATGTTGATTATTATTATTATTATTAAAATTATTATTATTATTATTATTATTATTATTATTATTATTATTATTATTATTATTATCAATATCGATATCGATAACAATATTAGTATATATATTATTAATATCAATATTAATATTAGTATTAATAATAGTAATAATAACATGCATTGTGGTGAAATGATCAACCATGTTGATATATATACCATTTTTAATATCACATGTAAGAACTGTTAGGCAATTTAGACCATTTTTCGTGTAATCAGTCCTGTGAATGTCCGAGATTTTATTTTCAGATCAGCGCGGCTGGGAACCGAACCCACAAGAGTTCAGTTCACTTCAGGATCTGTCATTTAAAACTTTACGACGTAACCCAAAGCCTCTAACCACTAGGCTATTGAGACAAAAACTGAAGAAGGCACTAGATAAGTTCAAAAAAGCTAATGTTAACATCAGTTTTCTCAGTCGATAGCTATGTCTGAGCCGGGTGAGCCCAGGATTTGAACCCCGCACAAACTAATCTGCGGTCGAATAGCTAACTGACATCGTCACAGGCTCCAGCCAGTGGTGATGTCAATGGGAAAACCTCAAACACCGTATTTTTCTCAAGCCATAGACTTCAAAAAGTTTGGATAAGGCATAGCTTTTAGTGCGATAACAATATATATTAATTAAATTAATACAGGGACGAGAATAGTGGGGCTATGGTGTTAAACCCCTTAACTCGGTGTTCAACTCCCCTCCCCCAAAATTCAGCCCCATGACCATATAAATATATTATGTGCTAGAATCAAGCCCCCATTTACATCCCCCTCTCTCTAAATTTGCCATTCAATTTCATGATCCTAGTTTCGTCCCTGAATAAATATAATAATTGAAGTAAATTATAAATTATAAATATTAATTTATAACATAAATAAAAAGTATATAGCAGAAACCAAGGTTGAGCGGAGTGGGGACCTCTATGCTTCGTTCCTCCAGCTTTCGATTGGTCTCCTCGTAAAACTCTCCTCCTATAGGTTCGAACTCCGCACCCTCCAATCCAAATCTATTTCTCCGTCTCTCAAATCCCCCTTCATGTAGGCTGCAGACATTGTCCTGAGCAAATACAATACTCAAAATAATACAAATAGAATCCTGGAATACAGAAAAATTCGCAAATGTGCCGCAGTACAATATGATAAAATTAAGAAAAAATTGCAAATCCTATTTTGCAATTTTTTCTTAAATATTTTAAGCAGTATGCAGCAATACAAGAATGCAATACAATTAAAAGCCAATCAAATGATATTTTCAATACAATAATACATTAAGAATGAAATTTAATAAAAATCTAATCATATATAATTTAATTTAATAAAGGATTAAAAATATACATAAATTGAATGCAACATGGCAAACAGTACAGATTTAAAATTCCTATTAAAGAGGTCAAATTTCGGGCCTTTAGATTTCTCACAATTATTGACGAATCTAAAACATAAGCCTTGAAAAATAGTGAGAAACAAAAGTCAATACTTTAAATTTAGGTATTAATATTATTTAGCAAATAATATTATTTCACGAGTCTATGCACGAATAACTGTCAAAACCGCTTAATGATTTTCTATTGATTGATTGATTTATTGTTCCTGATTAATTGAATGATTGTTCTTGATTGATTCATAAGTTTTTGATTGATTGTTCTTGATGGATTGATTCTTCTTGAATGATTGATTGCTCTTTATTGATAAATTGTTCTTGATATATTGATAGTTCTTGAATGCTTGATTGATAGTTCTTCATTGATAGTTCTCGATTAATTGATAAGTTCTTGATTGATTAATAGTTCTTGATTGATTGATAGTTCTTGATTGATAGTTCTCGATTGATTGATAAGTTCTTGATTGATTAATAGTTCTTGATTGATTCATGAATTGCTCTTGATTGATTGATTGATTGATTGATTGATTAATTGTTCTTGATTGACTGATAATTCTTGATTGATTGATTGACGGATTGTTCTTGACTGATTGTTCTTGACTGATTGCCCTTGATTGATTGACTTCTATATCTCTACCTCAAACTTTGTTTCCTGTCTCCGCCATTTCTCATCAGGTTCATATTCGACTCTGATGCCTGTAGCTTCACACACTTCCTTCAACGGCATCGAGGGTTCCCTCGTCTCCATCTGTTCCACTGCGGATGGATGAGTTGGACAGGTCACGGCGACAGTCGACCTTTCCTTCAATAGCTTCTTCTGGCTGGAGTTAGAAGTCCCACTTCCATGATGTTGCTTCGATGTACAGGAAATGAGCCTCGAACTCAGAGGTGAACTTGACTCTAAACAGAATGATATACAGTAGAAATGTCCGAAGAAATAATAATTATAATAATTATATTAATAATAATAATAATAATAATAATAAATGCTTAACGTCCGTTTCCTCATCCAGGGATGATGTCAGGGACGTCCCCAACAGCACACATCACTACAGGTCAATTCACTCATACCAATCTGCGAAAGAAATGTGCTGAGGAGAAGTAAGGTCCTAAACGAAAGCCAGTCCGGTGATCAAAAAATGGTCAGGGTAGATTGATTATGTCTATGGTGGGAAAAGGTAAATCTTAAGCTTGCTAGAGAATGTCGAAAGAGAAGAACAAGGGCGAAGATTAGCAGGTAAAGAAATGATGAACTTAGAGAAAAAAATAAGATAAATGAGGATAATAGGTGAACTCGTGCATACAAAATAGGCATGGGCATAATTTTAAATAGTAGAAATGTCCGTAAGTTCTATGATAATTAAGTTTATTTTAATATAGTAGTAAATTATGTAAACTTCATTATTAAGCATAATTGTAAATAGTAATTATAATAATTAATTTGAATTCCCGCATAAAATGGAGTTTCAAAAATATCTGACTTAGACAATATTATTTTAATCTTTTTATTATGGATATGGACTAATTTCTACGTCTATTCTATTACGACACTAGTTAAACTAGGATTAAAGGGAATGTGCTGATGATTTATTATGGATATATATGACTACGTCCCTGACATCATTCTTGTATGAGAAAACGGACGTTAAACCTTTATTTTAATTATTAATACTACACATAAAAAAGAACGCTGCATATAGTGTAATCTCTCATTTAACAACGATGTCAGGGACGTCTCTGGCACCATACAATACATCAAACATCTATCCAACAGTAACAGTAGTAGTTGAGATGGCATAGTGGCAACGGTTAGAGTGTACTCCTCGGAAACCAGTAGTCTGAGTTCAAATCCTTGGTCAGTTAACAACTAAATGATATCCGCCGGGCCTCAGGAAAGCTAATCGTGTATAAGAGCTTGATGCCATCCTACTCTATCAACAGCAAAGATATGATTAGTCAGGGAAAGGATTCACTACATCAGTCAAGGTCCTAACTAAAAGGATAAAATCATCATCATCATCATCTTCCCTTTAATCCCAGATAGGAGGAAGGTTTGGCGCCTCGTGACTGTCGTATGTTAACTATATAGCTCTGGTTATTAGTCAATGTTTTTAGTTTATATTCATGATTTAGACCAGTTTAATTAGGGTCGGGATACGAATAGACCCTCTCCACTCCTCTTTGCCCCACACCATATCATCAGTCAATTCTCTAAAACTAAAAACAATAAAAGAAAGCATAAAAAAACAAGGAGAGAAAAATACAAAACCTTTCTTAATTTCGATGTCTTCTTCCTCGTTCCTGTGCAAAGTTGATCTCGATTGTATAAAGCGGTTCCGTGATTTGTACAACCATATTGAGGAAGCGAGTAACATGATCAACGATATGAGAGCTACGACAGCTAGGAAGATAGTCATCGGGGGATTTGTTAGAAGCCCGATGTTCTGAGGTGGGACGCTGCTGTAGCTCAGTGTTGTCATGAACGGGCGTGGAATCCTATGAGCGCGAATGGGAGGCTCTGACTTGTTCTGTACGAGTAGGTAGGCTGTTAACAGTGTTACCACACAATCAGATACAATACAAAGCATTGCAATGAAGTACACTTTAGCTGGTGGCGATGTGGCTGGAGCTAGTGGCGATGTCGATAAGATACTCGACCGCAGATCAGTATCTGCGGGGTTCAAATCCTGGGCTCGCTCGTCACTGATATCGCTTTCGAGTGAGGAAAATGACGTTAACATTAGCTTTTTTGCTTTTTTTACTGCCCTTCAGTGAAGCTCCACCGTATCATCGTCATCTGGCGCTAACTTAAAATTACTACAGCTGCACTGAGTAGAATTCACAATGAATCTTTTCATAAAATTGAAAGCCATGGACCCACTAGCCACATGTGATAAACAGAATCCTGACCATTGTTTGTAAAATAGCGAAACTGTAACAAGTACTGCTAATGGCTGGAGCCAGTGTCGATGTCGATAAGATATTCGACCACGGATCAGTATGTGCGGGGTTCAAATCCTGGGCTCTCCCGTCACTGACATCGCTTTCGTGTGCGGAAACTCACGGTAACATTAGCTCTACCAGCTTTAACAAAATTAAAGACTTCGACTGATTGAGAGAGAGAGAGAGAGAGAGAGAGAGAGAGAGAGAGAGAGAGAGAGAGAGAGAGAGAGAGAGAGAGAGAGCGTGTATGTTAAAATCAGAATCGCACGCTACTACAATAAGTTATATGAAGTTCAAAATAATGTACAGTATTAATTCATAACAGAATAAATATTTCAGTCAAAATCACAACCAGAACATAATTAATAATTTGTCTATTCTATCAGTAGGACTACTAGCAGATTGACGCGAACAAATAGAGTGTTAAAGAGTTATGATGGTAAAACAATCCTTGACAGAACGCTTGGCATTGCATATAGTCACCGTCATTGACATCTCTTTCGAATGAGGAAACTGACGTTAACATTAGCTTTACCAGCTGTAACAAATTAAAGATTTTGACTGTTTGAAGCGAATAAATAAAGTGTTAAAGAGTTATGATGGTAAAACACACCCGGACAGAGAGCTTGGCATTGCATATAATCTCCGTCATTGCGAAAGTGACATATGTTATCACACGACATGCATTTCCCAGTCACCGAGTCCAAAAACTCCTTCAGCTCGCAAATAGGCATCTTCCACAAAGAGCTGGGATTAAGTTTGGCTGAAGTTTGGCTTAAACCTCATTTACTTCCTTGTACTGCATTTCATAGTTCACTTTATCCATTCACGTGATTTATTTATTTAAGCTATAAAGTAGAAAGCTAAAACAAACGAATATTAAACAATAAAAATTCACGAGGCAGATTTAAAGCTTAAACTGTAGGCTAGATAACTGGAGAAATGGTCGAAGAGATTTAATATATATGTTAATGATCATTGGTCAATGAGGGAGAGGCGCAGGGGAACTCAGTTCCCTTGAAACAGTGTTAATAGGAATCTTTATCTTTGGCCTGACATTGGACAAAAAAGAGAGATCCATACCTTATCAAAATTGCAATTAAATGATTAAATATACCCTAGAATAGAATACAAGTAATGTTGTCAATTTGATTATAGTTAATGCTAAATTAAGCCCTACAAGGAAACCATAGGGATAATTAATGCTGAATGAAACCATATACGGAAAATAAACGAACTATAGAAGCAGTGTTACGACAGACTATACCAGCCAGAGAAGCACGCGATTATTCACTAAAAAGACCCAGAAAACCAGCGAAAGTAGGATAATAGCGTTGTTTGGTGGCTCAGAACACTCGACTAGTGTAGGTAAACTTTGCTTACTAGCCCAGCAATGGCATGATGGTGAGTAAATCACATTGTAGCGCACAATATGGCGGATGTAATAAGCAACCAGCAGACCTTATACTAGATGATATAGGGCCACATGTATTTATGGATAAGCCAGTATGAGAAGCCTATAGGTCAAACTATCTAATAGGCCACGAAAGTGCATATACGTATATATAAAATACAATATATATATATATATATATATATATATATATATATATATATATATATATATAGGCTATATATATATTATATATATATGTGTGTTTGTGTGTATATATATATAGGCCCTATAATATACATATATATATATGTATATATATATATATATATATATATATATATATATATATACATAGGCCCTATAATATATATATATATATATATATATATATATATATATATATATATATATATATTATATCAAGTTTAGTAAAAGACTTCTAATGCCCATCCTGGTGAAAATGTTATTTTCAAGAGAAGAAAAAGAAGAAGAAGAAGTTGATGATGATGATGATATAGCCTATATACATGTATATACATAGCCTATATATATATATATATATATATATATATATATATAAATATATATATATATATATATATATATATATATATATATATATATATATACCGGACTTTCTAGCAATGTATCATAAGACTATCAAGAAACCAATATATAGAAATTCTCATATATGAATAATTAATTAATAATCATTAATTGAATTTTAACTTATATAGATTTATAAGTTATATTATAAATCGCGGCAAACTTATACTCGTCCCAATGGCTGAGCTGCAATTAGCGTAACTATTAAGGAATGACATTAATTGTATTTTAAAATTAAAATTAATAAGGCGATGCGAACAAATTTAGACTTGCAAGAAATTTATAGTGGACAAATGACGGAGCTTTAATTAGCAGTAGGCCTAACATTTAGGAATTATAAATGTTATATGACTCAGAGTGACTAAATAAAAATATATTAAATTAAAATATATACTCGCCTTAACTTACATCGAATTTTAACTTATATAGATTTATAAGTTATATTATAAATCGCCGTAAACTTATACTCGTCCCAATGGCAAGAGCTGCAATTAGCGTAACTATTAGGGAATGATGTCAGCGTTACTTCAGATAGCCAGACAGATAAACAGAGAGAACTGCATGGCTCATTATATTAGATATTCATTCACGTTTAAATAAAATTTTATGAGTTAAACTAATTTTTATAAGCTAATTATATAAGTTAATTTTGATAAGTTAATGCGCTAACCAAAATAAGCGTGTTTAACCAAAAATTGAAAATTAATAAAGTTAATAATTGAGTTAAATCTCCGATCACTGCCTTTAGCGTTGGCTTCAGTCACTTCGACTTATTGTGTATTTGAAATAATATAGATTAAAATTTCTATCCTTTACGCTCTGACTCAGAGTAAGTCTTAAATACTCTGCTATAAATAAACTTACAAACACATTTTTGAACATAGACTGACTAACGTTATTAGAATAATAAAATACTTTTAATGATAAAAATTTGTGAAGTTTTAATTGCCTATTGCATTTACACAAGTTGCTAGCTACATGAATGGCAAGCTGTCGTTTTACCCTACGCCTGTTGGCCTGTAAGTGCTCGATAACCGGTGATCTATTTTTAGAGCAAAGAAATTTGGAAATACCATTGGACGAAAGTGGTTTATTACATGGTGTTGTCAACCGATGACCAGCGAATTTCTCGATCGGTACATTAGCCCGTTATGTATATAACGATTTCCAGTGAATGTCTCGATGGCTCAGTATGAAGGTTCAATTCACGAACCACGATGGTTCAATTCACCTCAGTATCTGTCATTTGAAAGTTAATGGATAACGTCATGAACTTTCAAATGACAGATACTGAGGTGAATTGAACCCTCGTGGGTTCGAATCCCAGCCGCGCTGATTTGAGATTAAAATCTCGGACATTCACTGGACTGGTAAAATGGAAAATGGATTAAATTGCCTAACGGATTGAACATGTGGTGTTAAAAAGTGATAGATATCGACATAGTTGATCATTTCACTATAATGCGTGTTTTTACTTTTTTATGTAAGTGCGTTAGGTATTGTCATGAAGTTTTAAATGGCTGTTCCTAAGATCTTGAGATCTATCCCCGGTAGAGCTGATCAGAGAGTAAAATCTCGAACAGTCACGAACCTTTCCGAGCACTCTAATATAAATATATTATATTTATATTTGAGATAAGCTTAAATTTGGTCGCATACTAGTGTCAAAGGTGTAAAGTGCGCAACGTTTCAAAACTAATTATTAAATATATAAAGTTCTTAAATAAGTTTATCTCTGAATTAATAAAAAATGAAATTAGATATAAGTATCTATTTTTGAGACCTTGTGCGTAATTTCTACATGTTTAATTGGTATTAATGCAAAGACTCTATTACAGATCTGCTAAGAATCTATTATAGATTTGTAGACCTAAAAGTACTCCAATACGGCATTCTACTCTGTGCCTAACACGCTTGCCGATCTCTTAAATATATTATTACAATTCTTAAATCCTATCGATATATAATATAAAGATGAATACTTATTCCTTATTTTATGATATAAAGGTTGGCGCAAACTGGCCCCGGAATTTAGGAAATTATTTGCATTGAGAATTTTTTTACAGGTAAGCAGATGATGTCAGACTTCAAAAGACTTAACTCGTATATAGAAGCGGCTATATATATATATATATACTGTATATATATATATATATATATATATAATAATATATATATATATATATATAATAATATATATATAATATATATATTATATATATATTATATATATATATATATATATATATATATAATATATATATATATATATATACTTGTATACATTTATATAAACATTTATGTTTATATATATATATATATCTATATATATCTAGCCGCTTCTATAGACGAGGTAAGTTATGAATATATATATATATATATATATATATATATATATATATATTCATATTTATATACATGTATACAGATCTATATATATATATATATATACATACATATTATATATGCATATATAACCTATATATATATATATATATATATATACATGTATGCATATATATATATATATATATATACATGTATGCATATATATATATATATATATATATATACGTACATTATAGGGTTACTCAAGAATGCAATGTACACAGTCCACACAATCTCTCGCTCTCTCTCTCTCTCTCTCTCTCTCTCTCGTTCTCCCTTAATCTCCTCGATCGAAATCTATTATTCATTTAAATATTATTCATTCTCAGAAAGCCACATATACATTTAATTTTAATTTTTGTAGTAAATTAAACTTAAAATGATTGCGCCTGGATTGATTATGTTCAATATAGGCCCTATAATTGTACATGTGCATTGTCAGCTATATGAACCATACTACAAGGTTCATCTAGTACAGGCGGTTCTGTATACATGTATAATATGCATGTATTTAATTGTATTTTATATAGCATCCGGGCGTCACTCATGCAGTGGTGGGCACTAACTTGTAGTGATAACGTTATGTAACTTTTTGACCAACATATATAGACCTTTTATAGAAGGTGCTTACTTTGAAAATCATCTTATGTATTATTTCATTCATTGGAGCGGCGCCACTATGCATCATGAAATTGATTGTTTTGCGGAGGCAACTGCAATATAATATATCCTTAAAATGTAATATAATTATCCTCTCTAGATATTTTATCTAGACATATATTAACAGTAAATTAGGACATATGTTTATAATCACTTGACAAGAAATTGTAATATAATTTTCTGTATTTAATTAAAATACCATTCTGTTAATAAATGAAGAAATACGTAAGAAACATATGGGAATATCTAGAATATTTCCAGCCGTCAATAGAAGAACACACCCCTCCCCACTCTCCCACTAGGCTTTGTTTATTATGCGAACAGAGTTACCGCTACATATTACAAAAGGTCTATGTACTTGTGTGTTGCTAAGAATCATAATATTTTAGTATCCAATGATAATTTACCCGCATAATAATAATAACAACAGCAATTAGAGTGCTACAGTAATCAATGACAACATCGAGCAATATTGGGACAAACTCAAGCTGACGAGCATGAAGAAGGTCCAAAAATGGTGCAAATTCCAAAATTCAGAGAATCAGTCCCAATGTTTTAAATTGCCTAACGAATTAGACATGTGATATTAAGTGATATATATCAACATAGTTGATCATTTCACTATAATGCGTGTTTACGTTTTTTACTTTTTACTTAAAAATAAAAATTGGGGTTTTAGTTTTTACTTTCAAAAAAACTTTTTTACTTAACTTTATAAGAAATCAGGGAGTCGGCGCTGGAGTTAAGCAACTGTGCGCGTTATTTGTTTAAATGCAAAATAAATGTAAAATGTTTTTATTTATGTAAACTTTTACATTTTTGCTTATTTACCCAATAATATTTTAAAGTCTAATCGGATATTAGTTGGAACACTCTTTGTTGCGTTATTAAGGAACTACAAGCAGTTGTTGACTGGAGAATTGTTCTACTGTTTAAACGGATTATAACTTAATTAGGTTTCCAAACCATGGGTTTCCGTATGTAGTTAAATTTGATTGCTGTAATGGATGTCATCACGGATGACGGCACACTCCTATATTTTATAATCGCTCTTAATATATGCTTTCTCATAAAGGCTATCGATAAGTTTTAAGACGCTTATTTCTATGCTATTTCATGACTATTCCGTGATTTATGGTGAACTAGAAATTATTCTAAGGCTAACATTCCATTGGACTGTCGTCTTGAAAGGCTTATATTAGATTTTTCATAGTTATACTATAGGCCTAATAAATTGAAATATAGATTTTTAAGTACTAATAGCTTCGGTGGTCAATAATGTACATTTGGCATTGCTGTGGATATATAAACTTTCAAAATTAATTTTTTTAGGAATATATGCTAGAAAATTTCTTTTACGTTCTAATTGAAAAACTTATTTAGTCGGACGTACGTCCCATACGTGTGTGTAGTCTTTAGCCTGCTTTGTTTCCTACATTCTAGCTAATAACATTCTAGGCAATTAATGCTGCTTAGTGGGCACACCTAGTTGATCATTCTTTGACAGGTGCCTAATCAAGTTTTAACTCAAAAACTGTGAAATTGTTTGTCACTAGATTTCAAAAATTCTCGGCTGCAAGTTTTTAAAGTGCACTATTAATTCAGTTTTTCTGGGCCTGCTTAGTGCTGTTTGTTGGCTGGTTTTTTGTTTGTTTGTATGTGTTGTTTGATTGCTTGTTTGTTGATGTTTCAGGCCCCCTGTAGAGGTCTTTCTGAATTCCCACTGAAGACCCTTCGCTGGATGATGCACTTACATTGTTTTAGATCTTGCTTTACTTCTCTTCCATCGTTGTGTATGCATTGGTGACTAGAAGTGCTTTTATATTCAGGGTGTACGATAATATCTCTAGCACCAAAGTTCTTATAAGATATTCCCCCTGACATTTTGTGAGACGAGGAACTGAGTATGATTGAGTATCTTTTTCTTTCTCTCCAGCACATGTTTTTCTCAGATCGTTTGGATTATATCTATTTGTAGTCACATGTGATGCGGGGAGTCCCTGACATCATCTTTGTATGAGGAAACGGATGTTAAACCTTTATTAATATTTTATTTATTTATACATTAGCTGATGGAATTTCAATAACATGAGTTTCTGCGTTTTCTTAAGATAACGGGATAATGATTAGTGGTATTATTTTTATTTACATTGGATATATATTAGAGCTTTAAGTATGTCTGAGAACAATGTTGTGTCGAAGAAATTTCCTCTCAATACTATACCTTCTGGAGTATACATATCCAGGTAAAAACAAATATATATCTATTCCCTTTAATAGTATCAAAGTGAGCTTTAAGTATTGGATCATAGAATTTGTATTTTATGTTATTTAAATTGTTAATAATGACATGGAGTCTATTTCTTGTACATATCATCTAACAGGCTCGTCAGGTGACAAGGATTTAACTTTCTCTCCCACTCCCGATAGCGACATTAAGGCAATCTCAAACTGATTTTAGATGCAACTTAAGTGAATTCTTTAGAGATTCATTGCTTTGTTAATCAGGATATGAATAATGAATTATGAAATTCAGTCATTGAGCAACCAAAAAAATCAATCAATACGATTGGTCGAATCATGATTCTATCACTATACAATGTTTGAATCATCAATCTCTATCAAGTGCTAGCTGATTGAATCTTCAATCTCTATCAAGTGCTAGCTGATTGAATCTTCAATCTCTATCAAGTGCTAGCTGATTGAATCATCAATCTCTATCAAGTGCTACCTGATTGAATCATCAATCTCTATCAAGTGCTAGCTAATTGAATCATCAATCTCTATCAAGTGCTAGCTGGTTGAATCATTACTGTCTGTGTGTTAACTAGTTTAATCATAAATCTGTTTTTTTACGTTTGCACTATTTGACGTTGATTATTTAGCCGCACTTTGAGAAATGTGAAAGAGGGTAAGAACATCAGAGTGGATGAAGACGGCTTTGAAAACTTTTCTGACTACTTCACATCGCCCGGTTTGTACGTCCATACAAACCATCATAGTACCATGCTGCACAGGATTAACCTGCTTTGTACTTACTCATAAGTGTTTTCTGTAATGGTGCACATTGCAAGTTGAAGAACGTATAGATAGAGTCTGAGTTGATTGCTAACCAATGCTTCACTGTCTCAGCCATTACTGCAGTTATGTCTCACACATTGCCTTGTAGCGAGGAAGCGGACGTTAGATTCTTAACATGAGATTCTTATTGATTGATAAGGATCAATCAATAACAGCTGAGAGGATTTTAGGAGCTGTGAACTGTTCAAAGATAGATTTGACATAGGATTGAGCTTGTGATGCAATGTTATTCAATTTCAATGCTAGAACTTGATAAAGGTATCAAGATTGATTGATTTAACATTTGCTAAACGATAGAGAAATTCCAGATGTGAGATTTATACATTGCTAAAACTGTTTACAATTGTTATATATATAAAAACGGATTGATTCAGAAAGGAATTGTTGACCTTATTAATTTATATTTAAAAATCTATCCTCTTGATTGACTGAACCAATAGGTGCTTGTTTATTAAGTTCATGTTGGTTGATTGTGATAAAATGTTTTATTATTTCAGATGGGTCGGATGAGACGGGTTCAATCCTCTCAACAAGGGCTTCAAGGCGCAGAAGTGTAGCACGCAGCAGTCTGGCTGTATGTGCATTTGATTGGCTGCCTTTAAAGTGTACCACCTCATTTAAATTGAACAATTTTTTTAGCCACAAACTTAGTTCGACGACGTTAGTTTGGATTGTTGCAGTTTAATAGCTTTTCTCATTATATATCTTGTTTGATGGCGTGTCGTTGGCTTCATATTGCTCGATATTGTCCTGAATGACAGTAACACTCCCGACGTTTGTTGCTGTTGTTGTTTACTCTGCAGAACCCACCACAGGGTCTGTGGTCTTGTAGCTTCCTCATTGTGCTTCTCTCATGCATACCTTGTGTGCATCTCTTAAAGTGCTCGAAGTTGTTTTGGTCTTCGTTGAATGTTCTAGAATGTTTTAGAACGTTGTTTTTTAGAATGTTGAATGTTTTGAAGCCTATACTACCCGGAGCACAAGCTCCGCTACTACGTGTTGTGTGGTCTGCGCGAGGCATCGTTACTGAAAATTTTAAACTGAGAAATTTTAGAAAGAAATGCTCGCATATACTTTAGAAAATAATAATTATTTGCTATTATTTCTAACATTGTTAAACAGTGCTGCAGTGTGCAGTCAAAAATATATAGTATATATAGGAATATTTTTATAAAACTTGGAGTGCTAAATATCGTCGTGAATGTACTCTTGTGGTAGAACCTAACCGTGGAGACCATGTCGCCTTTCACACCGGAGGACGACACTCTTGAAAGTGGTGACCGTTTACAGTACACACCCATGGATGATGCTGCTACCAGTGGCGACGAGGTGAGGGAGAGCGGAATGAGTCACAGTCGGGGTGGGGGAGGGAAGGATAGAGCAGCAGGGGGGAGCGATAGAGGGAAAGATGGACCTGGCTGTACTGCTGATTGTAGCGGCTACTTGAGCTGCAGTCATGATAAAGATTGTCGCAATCCTGTTAGTTTCACGACGATTTTAAGCTTTTAGACGTTAATATAATTAAACCTTAACGAAAACCTTAGCGACTTATCAAAACCTTATCAGGGCGACTGACAATAATTTAAACTGAAAAGAAAATTTAAGATTAGCAGCGCTGCAAATGTGTATTTTCGTCACTCTGGAAACCTCAAACGAAACAACTTGAGGCTTACACAATTCTTTGTGCTAAATTAAAAATGAATAAATACTGTCAATTTTTAATTAGTAATAATAAGCACAAGAATATATAAAGTATACATTTATTATATTGACTATGTACAGGGTTCAAATTCTGTGGTCTCCCATCACTGATATCGCTTTCGTGAGATGAAGCTGACGTTAACATCAGCTTTTTTCTTTACAGAGCTTTTATATCCGTGCTGATATAATAATTCGTACTTTAGATAGGTACCATATATGGTACAATTTTTTAAACTTGGATATTTTTATAATATATTTTTATTTATTATATTTAGAAAATCTAATATTTATGAAGTAAACTTTAATTCTGTATATACTACTTAAATCATGTACACTTGTATCTATTATAGAGTGATTATTTGTTATTATTATTATATATTATTTTGTTATTATTATATAGAGTGATTACTTTGGACTGATTATCTGGATTTTGGAATTTGCACCATTTTTGAAAATTCTTTATGCTCGCCGGCTTGATTTTGTCTCAATAGTGCTTGATGTTGTCATTGATGACTGTAGCACTCTAATTGTTGTTTTGTTGTTATGTTATATTATTATACTATTGACTATTGTGCTATTTATTGTTTTTAGTAATTTAACGACTTTTCGTACATTTGGTTGGATGTAACAGCCGCCAGATGTTGTGAGGGACGGTATCGAGGCAGCCAAGCGTAACAGCCGAAGAAGCAGCAGAACTTCTGTGTGCAGTGAAGTGACCTCTCTGTCTCCTGCTGGTGTTGATGAGAATTCTGCATCTGCTGCAAATTCTGCTGCAGCAGTCTGTACTAGAAATGCTGCTTCCGCTGCCTCCGTTAATTCTGCTGCCTCTGTTGCTTCAGCTGCCTCTGTTGCTTCAGCTACTGCTGCCTCAGCTACTGCTGCCTCAGCTGTTGCTGCCGCAGCTGCTGTTGCATCAGCTGCTGTGTATTGTAACAGTAATATCAACTCTACCTCTAAGACTGCCTCCTTAACTGGAGCGGACAAAACATGTCGAACGGCTAAATCTATCTCTGTTGCTAATAAAAATGTAAATTCTTGCGTCTCTATGCAACCTTCTAACTCTGACTTATGTGAAAATCAAGTATCAACGGATGCCACAACCCGTACAGATGATCATTGTACTGAAGACAACCAAACACTAGCCACTCAGTCTCATCTTGTTGCTGGTTCTCTAGCAACAGCTGATGCTGCGGCACTTACGACTGAAGTCCACTATAATACCAGATCACATCGGCGACAGAACACGTCTCGGACAACTTCAAACGGAAGAGTATCCAGTGGGAAATATGCCACAACTGCTGCCGATGCTTCCGCTCTGCAGTCTACTGACTGTGATGTGGAACGGGTGAAAAGAACCCAAAATGTTGGGGCATTGTCGTCAACACGACATTTAGAAAAATCTGCTGGTGATAACTCTGCTGCGATTAGTAAAACTTTCGTTAAAGAGCCCACTGTTCCGTTAAACAAAACCTCCGTTTCGGAGAATTCTTCAAAAGCATCTAATGATCGGATGAATGCAGTGAGCGAAGGAGAATCTTCAGGGACTTTGCGTGGAAGTAGTACTCGTACCAATGATGAAATGAGAAGTTTAGTGGACAATACTAGAGCCTACCTGAGAAGATCTGGTAGGAAGCTGGGTGCTGCAGAGAATCCTGTAGAGAATAGCATTGCTGTGGGAGGCATTGATAGTGTGGAGAGACCTGTTGATGGCAATCCCACGGTGGATGCTGTAAGCAAAAGTCTAGCCATAGTTGATCAACTGAAGCTGAGCGAGAAGTCAAGTGAAGATGTACTGGACAAACAGAAAGGTAACCGGCACTATGACAAGCAGGTATTGGACGAACACGATGAGTATGAAGGTAGGCCTTCTAAGAAACAGCAAGTTGATAAAAGAATAGATGGACAGGGCAAGGAAGGGCAGCCTGTTCAGCAAGAGAAGAAGGACAAGCAGAATGACGTGCAACCAGATAAGAAGAAGAATAAGGAAGTCAGCCAGGAGACCCAGCTGGATAAAGACAGTCAGCGGCTTGATGTCGGTGGAAATGTGTTGGGGACAATCACAAGGTTGCCTGGGTCTAAGTCGCCGGGCTTTGTCGGGAATGGTACTAGAAAAAGGTAGCCGTTAATTGTTTTTATTACTTTACTCGGTAATTTTGTTGTACAATGCAGTATGTGAAAGATATCGTTTACAACTTCTATAAATTGTTGTAATATTTTATATGATTGTTGTAATAGTCATATAAAATATTAGTAAAATAATAATTATATTATAATTGGAAATTGAACTAAATTTTTCACTCAAGGCCTTTTACATAGCAAACCGGCTGAGTATTAAAAGACTGAGGTGTTGATCTAATATTGCAAACTTTACAGTTTAATGCTACAGTTAAATTTCTATATTAATTCATTAGGCCATATTAGTAAATAAAAATCAAAGTATTATTATTTGAGCATAAACATGATGCCATGCAGTTTTTATGTAATGCAGAATTAAGCATAATGCATTCTAGATAGAGAAATTTTTGGAAATGAAAATCTGCTAATATATTCTATTTGAAGATTTATATAAGATTCGCCTGCAACCAATACTGTTTTTTATTGATATATGTGTATGTAAAGATTCCACTTCCAATAACCATTATAGTTTTGTGTTATTGTAATTCCAGATTAACATTCTCTGCAGCTCTTGGTACAAGAAACTCCATAGAAGCTGGAGCCAGTACCTTAGTGTATGTAATGATTACATTTCTTTACAGCTCTAATATAGAATTCAATGCAGTGAAGATTTCCTCAACGTGAGGGATGTCCTCTGACGAAATGGACATTAAACATTAGACATTGTCCAATGTTTAATGGCTTGCCAATCTCTGATATCACTTTCGAGAGATGAACCTGATGCTAACATCTGCTGTTTTGTAATTGTGATCAGCATGCTGCAGCTGTGTTAAACTGAATAAGTAAGATTCTTGTTATACATTGCCAGAGCTCTGTGCCTCCTTGTTAAACAAATTGTGAATGGTTTTAGTAATATACACTTGAGTTAAAATACTACATAAATGCAATATTTGGCCTTTTTCAAAAGTTGGTATTTTAGTATACAATAAAGCTAAAAAAGCTGGTAAAGCTAAGGTTAACGTCTGTTTCCTCGCTCGAAAGCGATGTCAGTGACGGCGAGCCCAGGACATACACATAATTGATATATTGAAATCGATGGTATTGATTTATACTATCTTGATTGATTAAAAATATCTCTGTCAGGTGATTTGAATGTCTTAACTGTTTGTATACATAATTAATTTTCGTTTTATTTTAAATTTAAATTAAATGTTAATTACAGTAGTTTGTCTGTAAAAGCGAGGGGTCTTTAAGATTAGTTCAGTTTGATGTACGAGATCAGATGCAAATCCACTGAATAGTTTAGTATATTCAAGGATTTCTGTTTTGTGTGTCTTGAGTCTGCTGTGACTAGACTCCCTCCGACATTTGGTGCTCAGATAAAATAGACCAGAATTGACCCTCTGACAGTCTTTAACAATGCATTTATTTATCTACTCTGTGCAATACAGACCAGCCAGTGATGTGACTAAACAGAACCAGGCTGTTGAAGCTGATAGAAACATACCACCAGCTCTACCGTGCTCTCGTATTCCTGTCTACAAATCTGCAATTCCACGTAGGCAGAAAATCTCTGCAGCCAGTGTTGCTATCTCTGTGAAAGCCTCTGAAGCTAGTGACAAGGGGGCGACGGATTATGCGGGTGGTGTGGTTTGTGAGTCAAGGATGGGAGATGTAGAAACTGGCAAAGAAGGGACTAGCAGGGATATTGCTGCAGAGGTAACTGTTTCCAAGCAGCAGATTTGTAAGAGTAAAACTGCAAAAGTGGATGGTACTGAACGTGATGGTAAAAATGGGAGTAAATCGTTGAACGCTGTCTGTGTAGCTGAGATGTCTAATGTGAACACTGCTACAGTTGTTAACTCTGCTGCAGTTGTTAACACTGCTACAGTTGTTAACACAGGTCATCCCAATGCTCATGTAACCCGTGACAAAGATGCCGTTAGCAGAGGTTCAGAGTCTTCTAAAACCTGCAATGTTCTCTTTGGTGCAGTCAATGCACGAGTTGTTACCTGCGTGGATGATGCTGACTACAGCAGTGAAGAGGATGCTGTGGCTAATCTGCTGGAATATGATGACAATGATGATGATCATAACGATGCTCTGACACAACGATACGAAATTAATAAACAACCATGGGAATTGCAAACCAAGCCTGAAATCTCGAAGAAGAGTAGGACTGAGAAAAGCAGTGACTCAGAACATGATAAAAATGTGAGGGTAAATTCTGCGGCTGAAAGGGATATTCGTTTAGCCTGTGACGATACAAAAGGAAAAAGAGAAATGTTAATCGTAAAAAATTCTCTTGGCAAAAATATCTCAGAAATTAGCATCATCCAATCTAATGTCTTAAAAGAAATATCCAATCGATCATTAAAAAGAAATAAAATAGGAAATAATTACGATGTTCTATCATCGACCGATCACCTCGGCATGGCAACTGTTAATATGCCTCAGACTGTTATGCCGGTGTACAGGGTTGATAAGGAGCCTGCCGGTAGGCTAATGCCTCAACGGAGTGGCTTTTTTGAACAATCTATGGGAGATAATTTAGATGAGTCAGAGAATGATCATGTTGAAGTAGTCTCTCACGCTTCCAGTCAGGAGTCTGTAATTTCTAGGGACGCTGAAGCAGGGCCTAAAGCTAGAAAACAATTGTCTAATGCTAAGAATGGTGTTGCCATAGGGTCATATGAACCTGATGGCAACCAACGCTTGATGTCAAGCAATAAATTGAAAAGTAAGACTTCTGCTACGCATGAAAGAATTGAGATCAGTAATACTATTGTCAAAGAGGTAGTCGCTGCTAAAGATGGTCCTTCTTCTGTTGTTACTGGCAATGTTGTGGCTAAAGATGGAACTGTGTTCGCCAGTATAAATGCAGGTTCTAAATCTGTTGGTAGTTCAGATGTTGTGTCCAGTTCAGTAGGTGCATATAAAGTTTCTGGGAAGGATAGCGGATCTGCAGTTATCCGTGCCAAATCTGGAGAAAAGTTTACCATAGCAAGCAGTGGTGGTACTGTGAAAAGTTCATCTCTCAATTCCGCCAGCGGCACTTCTAAGACAGTTTCTTCTGACAGTAAAGCTTTGTCTTCGTCAAATACCTTAACAAATTCAAAAATTGTAGACGCAGTTCTTCCCAATGCTGCTGGTACAGGTAAAACTGTACCCACAATGGGCGACGTTAGATCGTCGCAGAACAGAAATGACATTGGTGTGAAGCTGTCGCAACAGCGCACGAGCACTAGAAATATTTCCCCAGAACTTCAGTCAATTCCCAGCACCCAGTCGAAGGTTCTCATTAGACCTGTCACTTCTCTTAACTTTGATTCTGACGTTGAGCCGGATTCCGACGTGGAGCCTAACGGAGTGGGATTGACTCAGAGGAACGGGATGATTCAGGAGGAATCAGAGGATGATTTTGAGATTGTGGATTCTAATCGATTGACGTCCGCCTGGAGTCCGCCCCATGCTTCTGGATTGAAGAGGAAAGCAGATGGTAATGGAGACAAGAAGATAGATAAAAGTAAAGCAAAGGAGAGAAGTAGCAAAGTTGTTCATCAAAAGAGGGTAAAACATTCGAAAGACAACAACATTGGAATTGAGATTGAAGCTAATTCACAGAAAATTTCTGCAAAGTCAAAAGTGTATGATTTTGAAAGCGACATAGAAGGAGATGACGAAAATAATTCTGGTACTGATGTAGGAAAAACCTTGACAAGTAAAGTGGTAAGCAATGCTGACAAGAATAACAAAGGGGGAAAGAAGTCTTCGAAGCTAAATGCAACAGAAAGGAATAATAATCGAGGAGGAAGTAAGAACGGAAGATTTGAGGCGTATTTAAGTAGTGAGGAGGAGAGTGGTAAGATAGAGTCACATGAAGAGGAGAGGAGGAAGGTTGGAGTGAAAGCTGGTCCTAGGGGCAGATTAATGGAGCGAAATATAAATGTTGTTGATGGTTCTGTAGCAGCAGAGAATAGTAAAACAAAGCAATCCAGTATGTTGCAGAAACATAAATCTAAATCACGAGATAGAAATTCTGATTCCGAGAACGGTGGGATAAGAGCAAATAAAATTATTTCTCGGAAATGCTCTCTTTCTGAAACGGATGCACACAATTCCGATGCCGCAAAACGACAGAAGATGATTGAAACCATTCCAGAGAAATCAGTTTCCGAGTCACTGGCTTCAGTTGTTTCGTCGGATAATCAACGAATGGCGCGAAGATCAAAAGAGGGTCGTATTACTAGGGCGAAGTCTCGTAAGATAACGGAGCCGGCGAGAAGTAGCACGGGTAACGAAATATTGGTGGTTGCAGAGATTCATCGGAATTCTGAAGCTGGGAAGTCTCTTTACGATGCAACTGGGTCTGATAGAGTTGTGAAGCCTGTGAACGATGCTACAAGGTCTGATAGAGATGGTCTGGAGTCAGCCGAGGTCATTAGCGGTGTTCTGAAATATGCTAAGGGCTGTCAGAAGCCTGCTGATATTAACAATGAATTTGAAGTAGTAGAAAATTGCCTGCCACGTCAGGACGGAGATAGATTTGAACCAGCGCAATTATCTGATGTCGAGACGAGATCTCCGAAGAGGAAACGAATCAGCAGAGAGGTCAGTAAGAAAACGCAGAAATCAATCGGAAGTAAAGTTGTTTTGGATAGGATTTCTGAAGAATCAAAAATTGAAATAAAATCAAAGCGAAAGTCCCAGAGAAGAAGACTAGCACGTGACGATTTGGTGTCACCTAACGATGTTGTCATGGATGTAGATATTGACTGCGCTGGTCACGACAAAGCTAAGCAATTGTCAGACCTATATGAGCGTGAGAGAAACGCTGCGGCGAGAAGGCGCAAGTCGATCGCTCGAAAGGGTGATTTAGGCTCTCGCCGGAGCGTGTCCGTTGAAAGAAGTAGCGATTCGGATGCATACAGAAGCAAGTCATCAGCACAAAATAAAAACTCTGCCGCTCAGCAAAGCCACTCTTATAGCACTGAATTGTCTGCGCGGGGCAGTGAACCAGGCTATCACAAGGCTGTGGCCATGCTTAGAAGTGATTCGGTGGAAAGAGACAGCGACTCGGAGGAGGCAGGCGAGATAGAGCTGGAGAACCTGTCGGCCATTAAGGACATTCCCGGCAGAACCCGCATCAGTTCCACGCCGATGCCGGCTAAGCCTCAGCAGAAGAATCGACTGCCTGCTACTTCAAGAAAACGTCTTGATCTAGCTAGCGACGAGCCCTATGTAGCGGCCAAACCTGGTAATTATTTACAACATATCTTTTGTGCCGAATTTCATTTTCTTGACTATGTATTATTATGCTGACCGAATGAAATATTGTTTTTGAGATGTATTTGTATACAGTTTGAAAATAGGAAAGTAAGAGTAAAAACAGAGGTAAACGAAGTCATTTTTAGTAATCAACTGTTTCAATTTTTGATGCATGATTCTAGTAGGCAATTGGCATTCAAAGTATTACACACTTGCTGAATGTAAGAGACTTGAAAATAAATTAATATCCTACGGCTATTTCTTCTGGTATTTTGTATGAAATGCATTGAGTAGATACTATGGCAGGCAATGGTAAGCCTCTTCAGTGGCCTGAGTTTTTCGTGTGTATTAGTTACACTATAGAGAGGTTCGTCATGTTTGGGTTCTGATGCAAATGTAGGACTCATTGTTAGGGTGGTGATAGTCTATGTTACTGTACAATTACCTCTATATACTGCCTGTACACATGACTTTACGCAGGTGTTAATATCTAAAGACTTCACAATGTCTCTATCTTCACACATGCAGTTATGCCAGTGATTTTGCGAAATGTTACTTATGTGATCTATTTGTAAATGAAGTTTTAAATATTTACTGAAGTTTTCTCTTGTTATATCTATTTTATGTTTAATTGTTTGTTATTATAATTCTTGTTATATTTTAACAGAAGACAGACAGCAGCCATCCAGTAGTTCATCTAAGAAGAGGAAGAGTGTCACATATCACGAGCCTGTAGCACACGGTATTGCCAGTTACTTAATAATAACAATAAAGGTTTATCGTCAATTTCCCGATACGAAACTGATGTTAGAGATGTCCCCCATGACGTGTCTCTACAAATGGATTCAGTCAGCTAAATGGCAGCTGAGTTAATGGCAGCTGACAATTTGCCGCTCTAATACTGTAGGCTATGTGATGACTGGTCCATGTCACAAATTTCTCTTGTATCAGCTATCTCACCAGTAAACTAGTATGTCGTTTAGTTGACCTCTGGAGACGAATAGACCTTCTCCACTCTCTGTCCCAGACCATATCATCATTCAATTCCCTACACTCAACGTCTGTAGTTTTATATAACTGGCTAACTGCTAACTAACAATAGTAAGAATTCTTCCTGAGTGAAGAAATAAAAAAATAACAAAAACAAGAAATGAAAAATAGAATTTAAAAAATAAATTTAAATGCAAAAGTAGATAATTATTTGCTAAGTAGAACGGTATCCTATAAGTACATAGTATGACAGGCTGTCGTTACGTAGGATATATTGTATATGAATAGAGATAGATTCCAGCGGAGGAAGGCTACGTGATGACGAGGCATTGCTAGGGCTTGTACTCTTGACCTCTGGGTCCAGCCCTGTGAGCAGTGCCGATTCTGCCAGTACTTCAAGAATTATTCGTGAAACTGACAAACTGAGAAGACAGAAAGAAAGAATATGTAAGAAGTCTTACATTTTTATTTTCATTTTATATTACTCTATATATTTATTTGATTTTACTGGGATTCAAGGGAAGATGATGATGATTTAAATTTTATATTATAACACAATAAAAATGGTTAGTAATCATGTGCATAGAAACAGTGAACATAATTCAGTGTAATAGAGAATGGCAAGTAGTCACGTTATGATTCATTAAAAACAATAGTGGATTACAATGGCAATGGCTTATAGTTTGTAGTAATGGAAATGATTTGTAGTATTTATTATTGTATTAATTTATATTTAAATCTAATATTTATTTCTAATTTACCTTGTATTGTTAATTATAATTCTAGGTAAAGTTTTATATTACTGCAGGTTCTGACATGTTCCCGATGCGGTCATCTTTGGCTGATGAAACTGACCCTTCTCGTCCTGTTTATTACTGCTGTTCTACAAATTAATTATAAATTTTTAAAAAGCTAAAGCTTAGGTTAACGTCAGTTTCCTCACTCGAAAGTGACGTCAGTGATGGGTGAGCTCAGGATTTGAATCCCTCACTTACTAACCCGCAGTCGAGTATCTTACCGACGTCGCCACTGGCTTCTGACATTCTATAATCTATAAATGTAATTGCTGTTTGATTGATTGAATGATTAATTGATGCTGCAGATAAGCCACAGGTGGTAGAGGAAGACTGTGAAGGTCACGGAATTAGAAGGTCACACAGAACTAGGGTGGCTCCTCTCGACTGGTTCCGCAACGAACGCATTAAGTACGACAGACGTGCTTCAGGTGAGAGCTGCATCCAATACTCAATGTTAGAATGTCTCAATAGCATAGCGGTAACGTCATGAAGTTTTAAATGACAGATCCTAAGGTGAATTGAACCCTCGTGGGTTCGCCTCTGGGTTCAAATCCCAGCCGCGCTGATCTGAGAGTAAAATCGCGGCCATTCACTTGCCTAACTGTTTAAACATGTGGAATTAAAAAGTGATAGATATCAACATAGTTGATCATTTCACACGTGTTTACTTTTTTTAATACTCAATACGACTTTTTGTGCTGCTAGCTGGGCCGTTAGAAAAGCATATGTATATCACTGTATACCTGTTTTTAAATCTGTATTCGAGTAAAGTGCTGTTGTTATAAATTTACCAACGCTTGTGTTGTACTTTTCGTTTACATTTTAGTGCTGTGTGATTGTTAAGTACATGGGGGGGGGGGATTTAGCGCACTCAGTTAAGCTGCGTGTCAGTTGAACGAAGTAAAGCCACGCTGCACGTGGTTAGTAAATTTTGGGCGACCACTTTAGAAGACCACATGTAGACAGATTTGAAAGTAAACAATCCCCAGGGTGTTGGAGGTTATTCTTAAATCCGCGCCGGCTGCTATTGGAGCGCCAACAAAAGGCAACGATTACTAATAACCATGGAGAGGAATGGAGGAAATAACGAAAACTACAAAAACAGAAACTTAAGAAAGGAAACATTGTAAACACATGCGGTATGTCATGTGTGTAACTATACGGAATAATAAAAAAAGTCATAAGTAAATTAACTAATAACTTTATTTTAAATAATAATCTTGAACTAAGAATTTATATTTGAATTTATGCCATTGATTTCAACAGGTTGGGTCGTGGCTGGTATAGAAAGCCCTGAGTGTGTCATACAGAACTATGGCAAGAAGAAGACTGGTAAGTTCTGAGTTGGGCTTACCTTGATTCATAATGGCTGAATCAGTTCTATCTGTTGTCAGAAGTTCAGAATTAGTTGTGGCTTCTCTTGATTGTAAATGTTTTCTGAGTTATTTATTTTGCGTAGAATTAAATATATTTTAAATGAATAAATTACTGAAATTAATATTAATAATTTCAATAAAATTAATATTAATAATTTCAATAAAATTAATATTAATAATTTCAATAAAATTAATATTAATAATTGCCGAAGTGCTTTTAAAATCGATAGTAACATCGGGAAGTTAGTTGTATGTATTCACCATCTTAGAAGCAATAGTAATAGAATAGGTTGTACGAGCTGTAATTTATCTACTATAGCTTCCTTCATCTGCCTGGTTTGTAAGACAAATCAGTAGTTAAGAAGTTATAATTGGTATTTTCTCTTTTAATGATATGTTACTAATAATAATATATTATTTTATTATTATTAACAACGAAAACTTGTATAGCAGTGTCATGGCCGAACTCGGCCTTCGAGACTACTTTACAGAAAGAATGTAATTCCTTCCTAATATTTTACTGTTACTTTTTGTAATATTTTGAATATCTCCTTGTTAATATTTTTGTCGTTAAAAAATTTCTTTCATAATAAATTTTTTATAATTTATTTCAATGATATTATATACTTAAATTATATAATGTTCATTTACTGCTCTCTCTAGCTAAGGTAAAGAAGAAGCCGGTGAAGGAAGGAAGAAGAACAGAAGATTTTCGTAACCTGTCCACTCATGCAGAGCTTAGAACAGAATCGTCCAGAGAAAGAGAGGTGGAGGAAATGGAGGAGGTGGCAAACGTTGAGGAAAGAAAGGAGGTAGCGAGTGGGAGAGACAGAGAGACAACTACAGATATAGAGAGAGAGACTTGTAGACATCATGGCATCGTTGTATTGAATCCCACCGGTGATCAGAGAATTGTTGTGGGTTGGTTTTTAACTTATTCTCTTGCTTTCAGTTCAGTTTTCGTATAGCTGTGACTGCGGAGCTTTGGTTTATTTGTCTAGAACAAATTTTATAGTTGCTTGATTCGAATCTCTCTTGGTCCACTGGCAGGTTCTTGGTATAACGCATCCACTCTTCTCTGTCTTCCATTTTCTTTTCATGTCCTCATACGAGTGGATCTTTAAGTCATCTAACATGATTTGTGATACACCTAATTATGTATACATGATATGATGATGAGATAACATGATTTGAATCTAAGGGCGTTTTAATCCAGCAAGTTAAATAACTAAACTATGGTATGTGACGACGGGGTTATATGCATGGAAGGTCTCAATAGCACAGTGGTTGCAGACGTCAGGAACGTCATGAAATTTTAAAGAACCGATCCTAAGGTGAATTTAGCTCTCGTGGGTTCGATTCTCGGCCGGCTGATCTGAGAGGAAAATCTTGGACATCACAGGATTGGTTACACGTAAAATGGACTAAATTGCCTAACGTGTTAAACATATGATTGTAAAGTAATTAAAATCAATATGGTTGATCATTTGACTGGGGTGAGTTTTATTATTATTATTATTATTTGTTATAAACGCATTGAAACACCTTTGTTTTGAGTGTGCTAAATCTATAAAGGAATTACTTTACATCTTATTTAATTTATTTAATTTATTTTATTTTAGTGTCTTATTTAATTGGTACGCTTACTTGTACGGCATTATTATAATATCTGCAGCCTTCTTTAGTATCTTCGGCACCACATGGTAAATATATAGATTATGGATGTTATGTTATTATGTGTAGTAATTATATGTAGTTTTGTAAACTTTCAGTCTGTAAAGTAACAATAAGACATCACTTCCATTTTATTGTTTGACTAATTACTATATAATTACAGATATACTGATTGATTGATTTATACATTACAGCTATACTCTTGATTGATTGATTGATTTTTAAGATTACTTCAATGCTTGTGATTGATTGATTTTTACAGATTAATTCAGTGATCATGATTTATTGATTTTTAGATCAGTAAAGTTTGTGGTTGATTGATTTGCATATTAATTCTTTGAAATCATGATTTATTGACTTTAAGATCAATAATGCTTGTGATTGATTGATTTGGATATTAATTCATTGAAATCATGAGTTATTGATTTTCAGGTCAATAATGCTCGTAATTGCTTGATTTGGAGATTAATTCAGTGATCATGATTTATTGATTTTCAGATCAATAATGCTCATGATTGATTGATTGATTTGCAGATTGCATCAAGACGCGCGACAAATTCGAGTACTTTGACTGTGCCACAAACCAGCTGGCGACGGGAGGGGAGAGCTTTGCTCTCTGTAAGCCTGTCTGTCAGGAGGAGTTCTCCACCGGAGTGTTCATCATGGGAGGACTGGAGGTGAAAGAAAAACAAAAAGTCAGAAACGATATACTGGTGCGTAGTGCTACGAATCTGTCACTGCCACGTTTAATCTTAGGATGCTAAGTATAATATTAAATTATACTTAACTATTTTATTGAAAGTTACAGATCAATAATTATATCAGATTATTATATCAGATAATTATAACAGATCAATGCAAATCAATCCCCGTGTTGTGTCCGGGATGTTTGAAGAATTGACCAATCGGTGACTGCACATGTAGTAGAAGACGACTAAAGCACTAAGATCCATAGCAACGCCAGAAAGGGCATTCCGTTGGTGAGCGCCAAGGCAACCAGAAATTGCTACAAAAATTTCAACGAATGGAAGTCTCAAATAGGTAATTGGCTGGTGGTGTGGTGTAAGACATAGAGAATTTGAGACAGTCCATTTGTATTCCGACCCTGGTTAATCTGGGATTCAAAGGAGAATGATGATGATGATGATTTTATTGAAAGGTCCCGTGTTGTGTCTGTGTTGCTGACCAACCATGGACTGCACGTGTTGTAAATGGCGAGAAAGCACTAAGCTCTAAGCCAAGGTCTGGAAGAGCATTCGGCAAATTTCAACGTCCATTTCGTTCTATGGTAGCGACATTAGGATCGTCCCAGACAACATTGAGCTCGGTGTGATTGACCATGTTTCACTAACGTGTTGTGCGTGTTGCAGAGTTTCACTATAATATACGGCAAGATTGAGGTCACGATACATCAGTCTACTGCGGTACTAGAAACAGGGGACAAATTCTTCATCCCACCAGGTTCACAGTATAATTGTATTACTATTATAGACTATTATTATTATTATTATTTTTATGGACTATTTTTATTGACTTTCTTTTTACCAATAACCACTCAGCTGATTTAGTAATGTATCATAAATAACAGCATAATTGAATGTAATAATAGTAACATCACTAGAAGTGGAATTAATTAATATTGATTTTAATAGAATTTAATATTAATAAAAATAATTAGCCGATGAGAAGATTTCTCGATGTTTTAATGTAACTATTATTCTATGTCTTAATGTAACTATTATTCTATGTTGTAATGTAACTATTATTCTATGTTGTAATGTTTGTATGAAGATATTCTGAATATTGGCTGAGATGTCATTGAGTATTTGTGGAACATTTATCTTCTCTACAGAACTTTCAACTCTACCATGGATAGCATAGCATCCAAATTTCTGCATTTGCACCTATAAAATAACTGTTAAACCTGGCTAAGGAATATTCACTCTGTTATTTTCGTTGTTTCTTGTTATTCCAATATCTCTGTTATTTTCGTCGTTGCTTGCTATTCTAATATTTCTTGGTATTTTCGTTGTTGCTTGCTATTCTAATATCTCTTGCTATTTTCGTTGTTGCTTGCTATTCTAATATCTCTTGCTATTTTCGTTGTTGCTTGCTATTCTAATATCTCTTGTTATTTTCGTTTTTGATTGTTATTCTAATAACTCTGTTATTTTGTAGTTGCTTGTTATTCTAATACCTCTGTTATTTTCGCTGTTGCTGATTGTTACACTAATATTTCTGTCTGTTATTTTATCTCAGGCAACAGTTACAGCATTCGTAATCTGCGCAGAGACAAAGCGAAACTTGACTTCACTCAAATCAAGAGACCAGATGTCGCCGCTGTTCCTCTGCAGTGAAGATGATCAACTGACTCTCGCTTTTAACTTTAGTTATTAACCTAAATGATAATAAGTCGTTATACTTCCTTACTTTGTTCATCAACTGACTGTTGTAATTATTGTGTGGTATTCATATAATTGAGGTCATAGAAGGTAGAGGGGAAGGGAAAAGAGGCAGGGGCAGGCCGAGATTAGGTATGTTTGATGATTTAACGACCCACTCATATGTGGAAATGAAGAGGAGAGCGGAAGATAGAGAAGAGTCGTTTTTTTACCGTGGACCTGCCAGCAGGCAGTGCACTAAGAGAGAGAGAGAGAGATTTATTTAATCTCTGTTCTCGCTAATGAGAGATAGTACTAAGTATGCGACACAGTCGATAGTAATTAATTGACTAATTAGTAATTAATTAATTAATTAATTGACTTTGAATCTACTTTGCATCTGTTTAAAACCAGTTCCATCTTTCTGATGGCAGCTTGTCGCATATCAAAGTCTACTGTTGTGTAGAACTATTTGCCCTACTGCTGCTTGTTTTAATTTTCTTCCATGTCTCTCTCTGTTGCTGTACTTTTAGCTTTTTCATTAGTTATCTTCTTCCTTTATGATTCCAGCTGACCAACCGTCTGATAGAGGTTGGGTTAACTCTAAGTGTTGCCCTCTTGAGTGCTTGATTTCATGTGTATTTGTGTGTGTGTGTGTGCATGCGTGCGAGTATGTGTGTCTCTATGTGTGAGTATGTGTGTGTAAGATCTCCAAATAATTTTTCTTCAACAAGACCAATCATGGCCAGTGAAGTTGAGATTATGTAGAGATATAATTAAGGTCACGTAGCCTAGTGTTTGTGTTGTTGTTACTAACTGAAAGACGTTAGAGTGTCAATTAATATTAACATACTAATGTTGATAATGCATTACAGCTACGTTCTTGACTATCATCATCATCTTCTTCCATTGAATCATAGTTTAACGTGGGTCAAGATTAGAAATTTTGTAGCAATTTATGGAGCCTATGCGCTCACTAACCGAATGCCCTTTCTAGCATTGGTTTGGATCTTAGTGCTTTGTCGCCTTTTACAACAGGTGCAATCATGGTTGGTCTATTCTTCAGCAACCCGGACACAACACGGGTCTCTCTTGATTGGCAACATAGAAAATATGATGGCGATTCTTAAAGACATTTTAAAGATATCTTCTCTTATCTGACAGTTGAAAACTCCCCGATTCTCTCAACATACATGTATATAATCTACTCGATTGTGTTTCATTAATTTTTCTTTTTCAGTGTATAGTTAATGCTGTTCGATGTTGGAGGAACTTGGATCGTTAATTTTTCGTGTATATATTGCGTTAGATCATAGTAGTTTAATTAAAGGTCAATTGTTCATGTTAACTGACTAATTATTTCTGCTAAGGATCTTATATATTGTTTGAAAAATTAATTATTGTTCATATAACCTAAAATGAAAACTCGTGAATTTTATATTTACAAGGAAGAGTAGTTTCTGCAAAACCGTATGAAAATTTTATTAAAACACCTCTCCTTTGTTCGAGTTACCAAGTTAATCACAATGTACTTCTTTGTTGAATTGTATATCACGATTTCTGATTTATTTAATCACAAAATGCGACCAAACCATGCGTTGAAATTTAACCAGCGATTCAACGATTCCGTATAGATGGGAATTGTTTAACACCCGCGTGTTACCAAAAGCGATATTTTCAGAAATAGTCTGGCAAGGATTAGGACCCATGAACTCATGCTTTTCAGTCTAGCGTTCTATCCATTCGGCTATTCAACGGTTCCAGCTTGTATTATCTTATCTCTCTCTCTTAGTGCACTGCCCACTGGCAGGTCCATGGTATATAACTCCTCCACTCTTCTCTGTCTTCCGCCTTCCTCTTCATTTCCACATACGAGTGGGTCTTTAAATCATCTAACATACCTAATCTCGGCCTGCCCCTGCCTCTATTTCCTTATATCTTATAACTTATTGTAATTAAGGAATCAACAGCGTATCAGCGTGGTATACTACTAAATAAGAACCAGGTTTACTACTAGTTAAGCCATTCATTCAGTGAAGTAGTGAAGAGGTTAGAGCTTGCATCGGTCTGATTGACGAGTTCTTATTCGGAAGTTATTCCTGCTCAATTTAGCGTGAGCATAAAGTGACAATTTGTCACAAGTTAAGAGATCTGTGAAGATCTTGGCTGTTCACGGAGAAATCTAGTAAAATAGGACTCTACTAAAACAAAGATAACAACGTCTGGCCTATCAATAGTTTACGTGAAGCTAAGAGAAGCTAATGTATTAATACCCAGTATTATTAATAGTAAGAGATGATTGAGTCTACGACAGTCCCCGCTAATAATACTAACAATACAGATTTAACGTCCGCTTTCCTATCAGATGATGACGTACTAGACGTCTAACTGAGATGGCGACACTGTATCCGCTCTCATCTCTCTCACAATCTCTAGCATCATCAGTGTCCTGGACCCCTGCTGGTCGCCAAGGGCAACCAGGGCCGTGTTATTGTCGCTAATGGCAACCTTGATGACCTCAACGTTAGCGTCGAAGTGGGACAGGAAGGAGCCGTCGACTGACCTCCAAAGTCTGATAGCTCCGACCCTATCGGCTGAGGCGAGTAACTCGCCATCTGCCGAGAATCTGCAGCACGTGACCTTTGTCAGACAACCAGGGTTAAAATTAAGTGACAGTCCGTGATTATATTTAGAACTAACTCATCTAATTCTCTCCCTCTCTTCAGTGCACTGCCAAGTGGCAGGTTCAAGGTACATATTCATACTCAAAGTCTGTTTTCTCGCTCCATAAGAGCACTCCTTAGATCAACAAGTTAATCCCTTCACAAAGTCTATGCTTTATCCATACCTTATGTAGCCTATAGCTTGGGAAAAGTATGGCTTCTGAGGTGGTTTTCCGTTGCCTTCTTCAGAACTAACTCATCTAATTCATTTTCTCTAAATCCCAGCTTAACAAGAGGCGGGATTAGATTAAATCCTGGCTACGCCACTGAATTAATTGACAACATGAGACTAATTCACTATTTATTGACTAATTTAAATATAAATTAATATAATATAGATATCTAATATATATAAATATCTAATATAAATTGACTAATGACTGTGAGACTAATTAACTATTAATTAATTGACTAACTAACATCACAAGACGTACCTCGTCTGTGTGACCTTGTAACGTATGAAGCAGCCTGTCCTTGTCTACGTTCCACAGTCGTACTGTTCTATCGACAGAACCTGAGGCCAGATATTTCCTATTTCTCGACACCTCCACCGTCTTAATCGCCCCCTAGAATCAATCAATAAGAATTTAACGTCCGGTTCCTCGCCATAAGGCAATGTCAGGGACGTCTCTTGCAGATTCTACACAAACAGGCACCAAAGCACCACACCATTACGACTTAGTACACAGAGACCACAAGAGATCAAAACAGTGCAAGTCCAAGATCCAAGGCAAGCGGGTCAAAATTTGGACCAACGGCAGAAAGAGATGGGTTTTAGCTTGCCAAGGAAAGTACCAATACAGTTACAAGACCGAAGATCTTGTGAAACGAATAACTACACCTGATAGTGACGTCAGACATGATATCCAAGAGCTTTAACATCACAGTTTTGAATTGTTCGTTAGCTGAGCCAGTTTTTTGCTGAAATACACTTGTGATTGTAATAACAATTTTTGATAATAAAAGGAGTTTTACCACTATAATTGATTTTATATGCACACATGTATATAGGTATATATATATATATATATATATATATATATATATATATATATATATATATATATATATATACATATATATATATATATATATATATATATGTATATATATATATATATATAATTATTTTTTGTATTATTATTATTATTGTAATTATCATTATTATTATTATCATTATTATTATTATTATCATTATTATTATTTAATAATTTAACGTCAGTTTCACAACGAAAAGATGATATCCAACATGGCTTGCACTGACTACTAAGCATATTCTATACCACGACACTAACCTTATGGGCTGACTGACACCTCTCCCACCACCCCCTCCCACCAGATGGCGGCTGATTCAGGAGGGGTGAACGTGGGGGAGCCACCAGTCGTCTCACTATCCTCCCGTTTCGTAGACTCCAGACGACGAGCTCCCCGTCCCTCGTGCCCGTCACTGCTTCGTCGCAGCCTATAGTGACTGTGACCTTCACCTCAGCGTTCAAGGTCACGACCACTACCCCTGACCCCGACCCGCTCTTACTGCTCCCCCCACTCGACCCACTCTTGTTGCTGCCACTGCTGCTGGTGCTGTCAGACGTCTTCGTCAGGTCCCAAACGATCAACATAGCGCTGTCGTTGAGAGAGTTCTGAATACCAGCTACGAGGTACTGATCGTCCAGCGAAGAGGCGACCAAACAGATGTAGTCAGTGACGCCGACGACGACGCTGTGGGAGCGGGAGAGCACGGGTTCGTTTCCCAGAAGGTCCCAGACGGTGACGGTGGCGGTGACAGAGTCCTCGAGGTGAGCGAGAGCAAGGCGAGAGGGGGAACAGTTGAGCAGCTGACTGGCGCTACAAAGACACCGGGTGGGCATGTCAAGAGGCAGGTCTGTCTCGAAGTCCCAGATCTGCGGGGGAGGTGTCAGGCATAGAGCACAGTTATCCAAGCATAGAACACATCATCTCTCTTATATCTAGCCTATTAACTGTTTATGCTATATCTGTAATTTGTTATGCTGTTTCTGGTAGAATTTTTGTACTGTAACTTTCTGAGGTTGTCAGATTGAACGCAAAGAAACGAATATACTGTTATTAGTTAAAAGAGTCTAAGAGATTTACGTGTGTGGTGTCAAGCATAATTAAAAGAGTCTAAGAGATTTACGTGTGTGGTGTCAAGCATAATTAAAAGAGTCTAAGAGATTTTGGTAAACAAGATTCTTTGGGTAAACACGATTGTTTGGGTAAATAGGATTGTTTGGGTAAACAGGATTGTTTTCTCAGGGAATGACGCCCCTGCTTAGTAAATGTCAGTTGAAGTTGAGGGAGGCATAGGGTCCCACCTCGTCATAAGCAGAATCCCCAAAGGATAATGATATATTAAAAGGAACGTCATAGATGATTTAAAGATCCACTCGTATGTGGGCATGAAGAGGAAAGCGGAAGAGAGAGAAGAGTGGAGGCGTTATATACTATGGATCTGCCAGTAGGCAGTGCACTAAGAGAAGAGATTTGCGTAACGCCAATATCAGCTTGTATTATCAAGTTGTTCATATTTAAACAGGGTCAGGATACGAACAGGCCTTCTCCACTCCTCTCTTTCTCATACCATATCATGACATTAGTCTATCCCCTATTTTTCCATTCGTTTGGGATATTTTGTAGCAATATCTGGAGCCTAGGCGCTCACCAACTGAATGCCCTTTCTGACGTTGATCAGTTAAGTTACTTATATAACAGAATATAAATTAATTAATTGTCGCAAATATGATCCAGACGACCAGACCTGTAAAGGTCTGCTATGAGCTGTGTTGAGATCTTCCGATGGTTCAGATGAGGGATAGATGACCTGCCCACACAGGAGCCTGTCACAGTCTGCAAGGTGAAGGTCAGCGCAACATACTGCGTCCCCTGACATAACTCTTACCAGCTCTCCCGCCTTGAAATCAAATCAATCAAATTGTCAATCAATCAATCAATCAATCAATTAGCCAAATACTATAAATCACCGTATATCATTAACTGATATTAAAATCATTTTTGCATATTCGTCCCTGACATCATCCAGGGATGATGTCAGGGACGTCATTAATCATACCATTTCATTGCCGTTCGTTCCATTTCGATTCTAATCAAATTCAATCAAATCCAATCAAATCCATTCAAAATCATTCAAAGCCAATCAAATCCAATCAAATCCAATCAAATCCATTCAAAATCATTCAAAGCCAATCAAATCCAATCAAATCCAATCAAAACCAATCAAATCCATTCAAATTCAATCAAAACCATTCAAAATCAATCAAATCCAATCAAAACAAATCAAATCCATACAAATCCAACCAAATAAATTCAAATTCATTCAAATTGATACGGACCATGAGATTCAATCAAATCCAATCAAAACCATTCAAATCCAATCAAATCCCTTCAGACTGATACGAACCATGAGATCCCATACTTCTGGTGGCCCGTGCCTAGAGGCAGTCACCACCTGTCGCCCATCAGAGGTAACGATGACGCTGTCAGGCCTAGGTAACCTTGACCTCTGCTGCCTCTCCTCGCTCTCTCTCAGCCTTGCCTGTGACTTTGGACCCTGACCCCGCCTGTAGGACGAGTAGGAACCTATGTTACGAAGCTGATACTCGTTCAGTCCGTCTCCACCCGTCTCCGGAGTCCAGACCATGCTGGACCCCTCTCCGCTTTGATCCTCCTGATTCTGCTCCAGAGTCAATTAATCAATCAATAAGATTTTAACGTTCGGTAATACGAGAATACAGAGTGAAGTAATCATCATCATCATCATCTTCCCTTAAATCCCAGTTTAACCAGGATCGGGATACGAATAGACTTTCTCCAGTCCTCCCTGTCCCACACCATATCATCAGTCAATCCCCTATAATAGAGTGAAGTATTACGATAGGATAATGTATCAGTTAGGAATAATACAATGAGTTTATGCATTAGAAATACATGTAATACAATGAGTCAATCGATCGATTTTGAATTAATACAATTAGTTAATTGACAATTAACAAAATTGAAATTATAAATAATGCTATGAATTAATGAATTAGAAATAATACAATGAGTTAATCAATCAATCAAAAGATACGATGGGTTAATGAATCAATTAGAAATGATACCATGAATTAATCAACCAATAAGTAATAATTAGATGAGTTAATCAAGCAATTAGAAATAATACATTAAGTTAATGAATCAATTAGAAATAATACAATGAATTAATAAACCAATTAGAAATGATACGATGAGTTTATCAATCAATTATAAATAAATATTACGAATTAATGAATTAGAAACAATACAATGAGTCCAACAATCGATTTTGAAGTATACAATTAATTGGCAAATTATATATAATACTATGAATTAATGAATTAGAAATAATCAATCAATTAGAAATGATACGATGAGTTTATCAATCAATTATAAATAATACTATGAATTAGTGAATTAGTGATAATACAATGAGTCAATCAAACGATTTTGAAGAAAATACCAGCGTAGTATATAATAGCCTATGATATACCAACATAGCACCAAGGATAGCAATAGAAAGTAAAGCAGTTTAGTCGTTCGCTTTAGAGTCAATTGACCAAAAAGTGTACCTTGAGATTCCGAATTGATTCAATATTCAACTCAATATTGAATCAATACAATATATAATATATTAATATATTTAATATATTCCCAATATTAAGATTCAATATACAAAAAGGCGTTGTTTTAATAATAATTTCTTGTAATATCGCAGTGTTAGTCGTCTGCTAAGAGCATATAAACATTCTTATTTCGAATATTCAAAATAGTTTAAACTATAAAACCCATGTTTGTAGCCATTACGCTTCTAAGATGACTCACCAAGTCTATATCGTATAACACAATGGTTAGCAAATCTAAATTAAAAGCATTTGCGAATAAGAATTATGAACACTCGAACACAGGATTAATAGTAATAATAATAACAAAAATTAGAGTGCTACAGCCAACGATGACAACATCGAGCACTACTGGGACAAAATCAAGCCGGCGAGCAAAAAGAAGATCCAAAACTGTGCAAAATCAAAAGTCCAGAAAATCAGTTCAAAGTAAATAGATCTCTGACCTAACAGATCAACGGGTAACAAGAATCATTCACTATTAGTTCAACAGTACTACCAACCTCCGCTAGGTATTCCACATCTCCACGGTTCATGGTCCTGCCATACTGCTGGAATGCTGTTCCGTACTGGAGAATGTCTGCTGAGATATGACGTCCCTCTGGATCCAGCGCTCCCTGGTGGGGCTCAGGCATCGAGGCAGAGGTGGAAGTTGATTCTTCGCCCAGGGAAGGAGGGTAGGTGTCCTTAACCCCTCGTCTACGCTTAGTCTGTGTTTGTACGTCCACCAACTCGACATCTTTCTTCGATTCTAAAGTGCCCCCGTCATTGCCTTACCACAAAAATGTTTGCACAGTAAAACACCCTGATTTAGATCTTAAATTTAATTATTTTAATTAAGCAAAAAAAGGAAAGCACGTCATAATGATGATGCAATGAAAATCCACGTAAGACTACTCAAATTGTAAAAATATTTACGTTAAACTGAAATATTTTTAAATATTTTATTACATTTTAAACACACTTCGCTCTTATTGATTCACCGCGGTTCACTTGGTCAGTTAATATTTGTGTGATAATGTAAATATCATAAGCTATTATTGTAAAATATTACTAAAATATTACTTGTATATTATATTTTATAATGTGATAATGTATTTATATTTATGCTCACACCGCACAGGGTTGTTAACATGTGTCAAAATTTTCTTGTTTCTAATCAGTACAGGAAATATAACACATAAAAATTATATACTGACAGAGAAGAGTGGAGTCGTTATATACCATGGGCCTGCCAGTAGGCAGTGCACTAAGAGAAAGAGAGAGAGAGAGATCGCTACTATCGCTACTATTCTATGTCATACCTAAAGAATGATAGAAACTTTTACGTCGTTGTCGTCTACCCCCTCCCCCGGGTTCCCCCTCCCCCTCATCATCGGCTTCCTCCTCAGAAATATTGCCCCTCCAGGCCCCGCCCCTGCCCAGGCCGGTGTAGACTAGCTGGGTCTGCACGGGGCGATGGACCTGCCCTCCCGCCGAGGCGAGCCCGGCTATGCCCGAACCGATGCTGAAGCTGGTAGAGAAATCAGGAGGCCATCTGGTGGTGGAGCTGAACGAGGAAAGCGCTGTCTGGGTTCCTGCATAATTCTTTCCCGCTCCAGCAGAGCTGGGCACAGTGCGGTTCGACTGTAGATCTGCCTTGCCGTCAGCTGAATAAAAAATTACTAAATGAAAATGAGAAATATAGAGTGAATGCCTTCGGTAGAATTTAAATTATATTTATATTAGTGGTTAGATACCTTGCACTGATATTCTGGATTTTGGAATTTGCACCGTTTTTGGACCTTCCTTTTGCTCGCTGGATTGATACTGACTCAATAATGCTCGATGTTGTCATTGATGACTGTAGCACTCTAATTATTAATTGTTATTATTGTTATTATTTTTATTATTATTATATAGCGTCTTGGCAATTGACATGTAGCATCTTAACTCTTACATTCACACGCAGCCTGAAGACAAACTAATGTAGACAAACTTATTTATTTATTTATATATTATAATTTATTTATTAATTATTTATATTTCTTAAATTTATTTATATATAAACGAAAATCTAACTTTTATACATTATTTATTATTTGTAATTACAAATTTGTTATTTTAGTAATTATGCACCATTTTGGTAACAATTTTATATTACTAATCGTGTAACATTAGTTTCACCTCTCGGAAGCGATATCACTGATGGTAGAGCCCAGAATTTGAACCTCGCACACACTGATCCGCGGTCGGATAACTTACCAAGCCAGCGGCGATAATAATATACATAATGATATGCTTTTAAAATTTACATCAATATAAACTAATAATATATTATATCGTAACTTTATTAAATAACATTAAGTTAAAGTAAAAAAGGTAAACACGCATTATACTGAAACGATCAACTATGTTGGTATCTAACACATTTTAATACTATATGTTTAAACCGTTAGGTAATTTAGACCATTTTCCGTTTAAACCGTTCTGTGGATGTCCGCGATTTTACTCTCAGATCAGCGCGGATGGGAATCGAATCCACGAGAGTTCAATTCACCTCAGGATCTGTCAATTAAAACTTCAGAACGTTACCTTTCGCCTATAACCACCATGCTTCTGAGACATTCATGCATAATAATAGCAGAAATAAAGTTTTAAGGACCTTTTCCTCAACCAAGGATGATGTCAAGGACGTCCCCACAACACACATTACTACAAATCAATTCATCCAAACTAATCTGCAAAAATAAATGTACTGAGGAGAAGTAAGGTCCTAAAAGAAAGCCGGTCCGTTGATCAAAACCGGTCAGGGTAAATCGACTAAATCTACGTTGGTAAAAATCATACCGGCGTACATACCGGCGTCTTGTTTGTAGAAATTAACGACGCCTCTTTGACGCCCTGAAGCCCTTCCAGAGGGCCAGCCCTTCTTCTTACCCTGGGCCAGACTGATCTCGCCAGGTTTGTACTGGTAGAGAGCCCACATGAGGGAGGTGGACAACAACAAGAGTCCTAGGAGACACCCCGCCACCCCTGCAGCCCTTACTACCCCTCTCTCCTCCTCCTCCCCTCTAATAACGGCTGCCTGGGCTATTGCTTCCTTTATGTTACGACCTAGAACATTCAATAGCATAGTGTTCGTACTTTGAAGAAGTTACGAAATTTTTAAACGTTAAGCAAACACTATTTTAAATTCATACTTTGATGAAATTACGAAATGTATAAACGTTAAATAAACACTATTTTATATTCATACTTTAATAAATTACGAAATATTTAAACGTTAAATAAGCACTATTTGGCAGTCTTATTTTCATGAAGTTACCAAATCTTCAAAGGTTACATAAACACTATTTGATATTCATATTTTGATGGAAATGTGTAAACAGTATTGGTTAAGTTCCTTGGTGTAGAAATTGACGAACATTTAAGTTTTTCTGAAATCTTCTATGTGATATCGGCTGATCTGCACTCAGATCTCCCTCCCGTCTCGCTCTTCACCAACTCCGATATCATAGAAAATTGCTCCCCACCAATCAGCTGACTGCTGCGCTCCCGCCTCATTCCAGCAGCATGAGGCTGCTGTTGATGTAGCAGTGGCAGACCAAACAGCTGCTGATCAGATCTCGTGGGAGCAGACTATTTTGATTGTGTTACTAATTATTAATAGCGCTTGTTATACTAAAACGTTAAATGAGCACTATTTGATATTCAAACTCTGATGAAGTTACCAAATATTCAAAAGCTAAAAAAAAGTTACTTAAATTTCATACTCTCTGATGCTATTAGAATTATACTTATAGTTAGATAGTGTAGGAGCAATTTTATAGATCGTCGACATCGTCATCATACGAAGAAAATAACGTTAAATTTTCAGGTGTTATTTCAAATTGCATGTGTTAGTAGTGGATTGAACTAAGCACCGAGCTGTATTAGAGTGTTGCATACGTTGCCCTTGTTACATAGCATAACATAACGGCACACTGGGTCAGGAAGCACAGATGCTTGTTTAAGATCCATTTCCTCCTCCCTCTCCATGGTTATTAGTAATCGTTGCCTTTTGATGGCGCATCAATTGCAGCCGGCGCGGATTTAATAATAACCTTCCATCACCCTGGGATTTTTTCCTTTCTAAGCTTTTACCAACACTCGGTCTTCCAAGGTGGTCACCCACAAAGTACATATGTATATGTACATATATATATATATATATATATATATATATATATATAAGTACATATGTATATGTACGTATATATATATATATATATATATATATATATATATATATATATATATATATATATATATGTATATGTGCTGCTCTTGCAACCAAAAACAACTAATATCTACCCATGCTAATGAATCTCCCACTAAAAGCATAGTTCACTAAAACTAGACCTTCTTTTTGCTCGCCGGCTTGATTTTGTCTTAATAGTGCTCGATGTTGTCATTGATTTCTGTAGCCTCTAATTGAAGCTATTATTGTTATAACTAGAACTAGTCTAAGCCAATACTTGTCAGTACACAGCCTATCAACCTATCTAGCAGACATTATCACAGACAACCTAAATAAATTCTAGTTGATTATACCCTGAGGAAGACCAAGACTAATTCCCGCTCCACCTCGAGATTCCGGACTCATCTTTAGGACGGTCAGTCCATCGGCATCCATGACTTCTAGGGCCTGCCAACTCAGACCTCCTCCACCGAACTCTTGGGGGGCGTTCACTCGCCGATAGAGCAGGGCGGCCAGGAGCTCCTGCTCGGGGTCCGGGGGAACGACGGCCGGCTCCTCCTCCCCTGCCTGAGAGGGGATGAAGGGGGTCACCGGCCCGTAGTCCATACTGCGGCATAGTAGATCATGTAAATACGTCATGACGTCTCTGATGTCATCACTGATGAGAAAGCGGACGTTAAACGTTTTGTTATTATTATTATTTTTTATTTTATTATTATTATTTTTTATATAATTTTTACCCCGGTGTAAAGGGCCTAGGGTTTGATAAAAACGAGCAATATGTGCTGAATCGCCGCCCGGCTACTCGAGGTCATCAATCGGCGTTAAAGAATTGCTGAAGCAGACTGCATTAAATCTTTGCAAAAGTCATGGAAAGCCTTTGACAAAGAAAAGATGTCTCTCGCTTATCGCCGGTTTGCTCTGCAATAAGTCTGCCTATGCCATTGATAAAGTCAACTCCTTCGGGATTCATCGGGCCCATGGTTTCAATGGCCACAGGAACAACTTCATATCCTAAGGACAGATCACGGTATTTTATTATTATTATTATTATTATTATTATTATTATTATTAAGAGAGAGATAGAGATAGAGAGAGAGAGAGAGAGATAGAGTGAGAGAGAGGAGAGAGATAGATAGAGAGAGAGAGAGAGAGAAGAGAGAGAGGTCTACACAATAACTCACAAGATTTGAGGGGGGAGCTTGAAGGGGTGTGGAGCCACGATGATGTCACCTCTTGTGTTGGTCACGCCCACTCCATTGTAGAGCATATCGAGTGGGCGGTGCCCGTTCACGTAGACACCTGTTAATCATACTGAATTCAATTAAATGCGATGAGCTTAAAAACAATCTACAATAATAATTATAGGCAGAAATGCAAAACAGCTATTGGTGGAAACCAAAATATGTGATTGAGGTTTATATACAACTATCTCTAAGATAAAAAATTAACAGCTAATTGTTTCTGCAATATCTACTTACCATATCGTCTCTTATTGGTTAGGAGAAAAAGATCTGTTTCTCATTGACCAGCAGTGGCTTTCCAATTCTGCGTGGGTAGGAAGGAAGGCTAGCTTCTAAATCTCATTATATGCCTAAATTCATTCCTCCAAAATTAGGTTCATCTGTCTTCGACAAGATATATTACTTTGACAGGACCAAGCTGCACTAAATACTATTACTGGCATCATTATTTGGGAGTTTTATCTTATTGTTGTGCTCGAGAAGACCTAAAGACGTCAAGAAAAATACGTGTACATGAATATTCAATTCCAGACCTCTAAGCGACGAATAAGAAAATTTTGAAGTATGCATACCTTGTGCACCGCTTATAATGAATTAATGAATGAAAGAGTTTGTGCACCTGCTGTAATAAATGAATGCATGAATGAATGACTGAAAGAGTTTATGCACCTGCTACAATGAAATAATGTATGAAAGAGTTTGTGCACCTGCTATAATTCCGTTGAAGTGGTCGATGATGTTGCCGTCAATATTCAGATTTCCTCCAACCCTCACCAACGACATTTCATTAAACTCGTGCCTGCTGTCGTCAACTGAGATCAATCAATCAATCAATCAATCAATCAATCAATCAATCAATCATTTAATCAATCAATTAATCAATCAATCAAACCATCCATCCATCCTTCCATCCATCCCTCCCTTCATCCATCCATCCATCCATCCATCCATCCATCAATCAATCAATCAATCAATCAATCAATCAATCAATCAATTAATCAATCAATCAAACCATCCATCCATCCTTCCATCCACCCCTTCATCCATCCATCCATCCATCAATCAATCATTCAATCCATCAATAAATCAATCGATATAATGTATAAATATATATATATATATATATACATGTATATATATCGATTGATTGATTAGCGTATGTTATATTATATATATATATATATATATATATATATATATATATATATACTGTATATATACATGTATATCGTACGTTATTAGTGAAAACGATTAAATACCATCAAATTTGATTCATCTACGCGTGAAAGATCACTTAGGAAACATTACCGCGGTTAATTATTTAAAATAAATTATAACTGATTATAAATTAATTTGACTGGAGCCAGTGGCAATGTCGGTAGGATATTCGATCGCGGATCAGTATGTGCGGTGTTCAAATCCTGGGCTCTCCCGTCACTGACATCCATTTCGACTGAGGAAACTGACGTTAACATTAGCTTTGTTTAGCTTTTTATCATTACCGTGAGCAGGCACTAGATAGTGCTCGGGCTCCAGACTGTCTAGCCGCAGTGTGGCGTTGGGTCCGGTACGAGAGAACTGTACCTGATGGTACAGCGAGTCGTTGTACGGTATCGCTCTGTCCTGTACCGTCATCCTCCCGTACCCAACGTCGTACACAGCCGACACCCCACCCCCCTCCTACAATCGATCAGAGTCTCCGAACGTCTAAAGAGCTAATAGCGGGTTTCATGAGAAGCAGTTAACATTGGATTTAATCCGCATTAGTTAATCTGCGTTAGACTTTTGACTACAGATTAAAGAAACAAGGATGAAGATTAAAACGATTAAATGTAAATTAAATTATAAAGTTTAAACGATTAAAGCGATCCAAGATTAAGACGGTTAATGAAACGCAATTTTTCTTGATTCTGCTCTCTCATTAGTTAATCTCTGGTTAAAGGGATAATCTCGTCACATGAAACAGGCCACACGTGTGTATAGGGTCAGGTACCGTTATGATTTTTCATAGGGCTACCATTGGGGCCGCGGGATTAATTCCATGATCATAAGTCTACCGTCTACACTTATCAGTTCATTTAGCAGAATTATCGAACACCTGGAAATTCTCTGTGGAAAAATCCTACATTCTAATTTGAATTCTTAATCCTTATGCCACTTAAAACTTGTCATCCTGCAGATAACAAAGACCATTAAATCTCTTGCAAATCATTGTAGCCTTATTAGAGAGATTAATTCCAAAAAGAGAAATTAGCAACAACACACCAGTCTGAACTCAATGTAGTCCACTCCTATTCCACTCTCAAAGCGCAACAACACGGATTCGGGCTGTCCCGTCATAAATCCGAATGCGATGTGATCGACATACGTATCCGCTGATACAGGGAGTTGAACCGTGGCCATGCCGGTGCTGTTCTCAGCGCCGAACCTGTAACCTATGGGTTCTGTGTCAAGCATGCACACACAGATGCATGCTCATGCATGTATTGTATATAAGCGATTGTAAACAGAATAAGAAATATTTTCCCCCAGGATTAAATGGCAATTAATCCATCTAGCTGAGGAAGACAAAGAGAAACCACCTCCGAAGCCACACTTTTCTCAAGCTACATAAGGTATGGATTAGGCATAGACTTTGTAAAGGGATTAAACTTGTTGATCTATGGAGTGCTCTTATGGAGCGAGAAAGCAGACTTTTAGTATGAATATGCCGGATAAATTTTATGACAATTCATTCGGGTCTTTTTGATCAATGAAATTTTCGCTATATGTAATTTGTTTAATATGGCTGCAAGCTACCTTGACTGAAATGAACACATAATTCTGATTATGAATTTTCAGTAGCACACGACTACTATTCAAGACAACTCAATGAATTCCGATACAATGCTAGTTATTGATGAACATGCTAATATGCAATTTCAGGAAACAAATTGCACGTTAAAATGGTGTTTCCAATGACACAACTTATTAGTGGTTCCTTCATTGATATGTATCCGAAAATCATCCTCAGTCGATAAATTGGAAAGTTTAAAAATATGCTAAATATGATATCACGATTGAAAATTATTTTACTATACATTGAATATCAAGCAATAATAAAGGTCATTTTAAATAAGAACAGTACTTCTATAAATGTAATGCATCGAAATCTACACGTAATAGGTATCCTCCTAGTCGAGAGAAATGGAAGCACGTAATGTGAAGGCTGTTTTCTCATGATTACCAGTAATTCAACATTAACCACCTTGTGTACTTTACTTTGTACTTTAACTTTACTTTGTACTTTACATTTACTTTGTACTTTATTAGCTCTATTAACTTTCAAAACTCTGCGATTGGGCAAGCCTTCTTACTTATCTCAAATTCTTCTTCCCTATCGTTCCTCACGTTCACTTCGTTCCACCGATGCCAATCTTCTCTCTGTTCCAAATATTCTCACATCATTGGGCAGACGTTATTTTTCTTAAGCAGCACCAACAATCTGGAACTCTTTACCTGCTAATCTTCGCTCTTGTTTTTCTCTTTCAACATTCTCTAGCAAGCTTAAGTCTTACCTTTCGCATATCCCACCATAGACATAATCAATCTACCCTGACCATTTTCTGATCACCGGACTGGCTTTCGTTTAGGACCTTACTTCTCCTCAGCACATTTCTTTTGCAGATTGGTCTGGGTGAATTGATCTGTAATGATGTGTGCTGTTTGGGACGTCCCTGACATCATCCCTGGATGAGGAAACGGACGTTAAACCTTTATTATTATTATTATTTACATTTAGTTTGTACTTTAACTTTGTACTTTACCTTGTGTACAGGTTCTTCCAATGTGAGCAGTCAAGTTGCAGTCACACTCGAACGAATTGATCAATTCCTTACATGTTCCTAAGTGCTTACATCGGCTGTCGGAACAATAACCAGTAGCATCTGAAAAACAACAAGGTTAATATCGTCTATCGGAACACTAACCGGTGGCACCTGATTTCATATGCATGATAATTTAATATCGTGCATCGGAATAATAGCCTGTGGCATCTAAAAGCAAGGTTAATATAAATAAACTATTTAATATTAACCTCGAAAACTACTGTATATTAGGCCTATATGGAACTTGATCTTTTTATACTGATTTTGGAAAACTATAGACAAGGCAATACTGTAACCAGTAGAATCTAAAATAATGAACCAAAGTTAAATTAATCATTTGCCACTGTCCAGTTGATTAAATTATATACAACAATACAACAAGAAAACTACCAGCAATGTACATAGCTGCCGGTTAAGCTTTGACTTTTAAATTCTTAAATTAAATATTTATGTTCAAACCCCTTAGAACATTAATTTTTATAACAAATGCAATTGAAAAATTGACATTAAAAATAGTATTTGAATTGCTTTAAGATGTCTCTCTCAATTGCCTTTGTCATTCAGACTCAGTCACCGGTGTATAATCAATTTTCCGCACTCAAACCATAGAAAGAACCTAGACTTACCCTAGCAATCAGCAATAACAACTTAGTCATCTCTAACACCCACACATGCAGTTACCGGTGTAAGGATTAACCCCGCAACCAGCGACCACAACTTAGTCGCCTCTTACCCACACATGCAGTTACCGGTGTAAGGACTCACCCACGCAGCCAGCGACCACCAGGGAGGCAGCATGGAGCCAGTCAGAGGTGAGGTTGAACAGCCTGTCTCCTATGCTCAGAGAAGAGAGGCACCCCGAGAAGTGGCGCCCACTAACGAGGCCCGGCGGCAGGGGCTCCAGCAGGTCCCGGGGCAAACCTCCCAGGTAAAAGAGGTCGGAGAGCTCGAGGGTGTTGGAGGAGTAGGGAATGTGGAGGTTGACGGGGGTACCGGAGTCGAGGGTCATGTTGTAGTCCTTCTCTCCAATCTGGAACACTCTGACCACGTGCCACTCGTTGTCGTTCAGTGGGGTGGCGAGCGAGGTCGACTGGTAAATCAATCAATCAATCAATAAAATGATCGATCAATCACCAATAAATCAATCAATCAATCAAATAATCGATCAATCATTCATTCAATCAATCAACCAATCAATCAACCAATCACACAATCAATCAATCAATCATTCAATCAATCTATCAACCAATATATCAATCAATCAAACGATCAATTAATAAATTAATCAATCAAGCGATCGATCTATAATCAGACTACGAATCAATAAAGCAAGTAAACAGCCTCTGGCTGGGCATGGTCTAAATAATTGTGAATAACTAACATTTACATCCGTTACCACTATATCTTCTGTTAAGTTAGCAACACAATAATTATTTATAAATTGCATATTAATTTATTGAATAGAGAGAAACAATATTAAATGAACAACAATTGAAATGAGTATTTGCTACTATTTCATGTGTTTAATCGACATTATGGGAACACCATTCTTTCTCATTTCATACATATATTTAATTAACTAATAAACAACGTTGTGTGTTCTTTCTCGGTGCATGATGGTTCCACAAAGGGTTAGCAATGAAAATCGAAGTCTGAGCAATACTAACAGTATCCTAACCAGTGAAGCTCATCCAAGGTGTGGTTACTATAGGTTTTCTCTCTGGTCTGCTGGCGTATGACAGCTGGGTGATCAACTAGATAGGGTGCTTTGAGACTGACGGTGTACGACAGCTGGGTGATCAACTAGATAGGATGCTTTGAGACTGACGATGTATGACAACTGGGTGATCAACTAGATAGGATGCTTTGAGACTGATAGTGTATGACAGCTGGGTGATCAGCTGTCATACACTACTTTATGTACTATTAAAAGAAAGCACAGGGTTACTTTTCGCCCGAAATCTCCTTCTCTTAATGCTTGTTACCTTAACTACTTATCTAACAATGATGTCTTCAAAGACATGTCTGACTTGGATGTGCAAGACATGTTTGATGAGTTTTATTTGATTGCTCGGATGCTGAAAGATGATTTCTTTCCTCCAACAACAATAACAAGCTTAACTGACAATAACATTAACCTCTAATGACCCTAGCTTTGTATCGCCAGAAATCAAGAGTTTGTTACGACGAAAGAATGCTCTGATGCGCTCTGACAAGATTGAAAAGGCAAACTCTCTGGCTAAAAAAATTGGTAATCTTATTGCTAAAGCTAATTCTAAGCAGCTATCGCGTCTCAATACAGATTCATCAACGGTTGAACTCTGGCAAATGGTAAAGCAATGTTTAGGGAAAAAATCTAGGCATCCAGTCCCTGGTAACATCACTGCTGACTTCCTTAACGATCATTATGCTAATATATCAGCTGACCCTAAATATTCTGCGCCTCTCTTCAAAAGTACCAATTCTAAGGCCGATTTTAAACCACTTTCTGAATTTCAAGTTTTTAATATATTGAACAACCTGAAGCCAACCGCTACTGGTTTGGATGGTCTAACTGCCTGGTTTCTCAGGTAGTCTGCTCCTGTATTCTGTCAACCTCTAACAACACTTTTAAATGCTTCCATGGCACAGTCTGTTGTCCCTAATCAGTGGAAAACTTCTTGTATAATACCTTTGTCTAAAGTTTCTAACCCTCTACACTGTCCGATTTTCGTCCTATCTCCATCACCCCTGTTCTTTCCAGACTTTGTGAGAGAGTCATCATTTCAACTTACATTTATCCTGCTCTATTAAGTCCTCCTGCTACACTTTGTTTATATGACCAGTTCGCCTTCAGGCCAACCGGATCTACCACCGGTGCCCTGATAGCACTCTATCAGAGTTTCTCACAAATGTTGTCAAGTCGTCCCTTTGTCAGAGTCATTGTTCTAGATTTTAGCAAAGCTTTTGATCGGATCAGACATTAAACTGTTATTGAAAAGTTTGCTGATCTGGATATACCATCTTGCATCCATAATTGGCTAGTTAGTTTCTTTACTGGCCGTCAACGTTGTACTAAATTTGATGGCAATGTATCCTCTACTGCAAATATTTCAGCTAGTGTTGTACAAGGTTCAGCTATTGGTCCCGCTTCATATTCCATTACTGCTTCGGATTTAAGACCTATCCACTCTTATAATGACATTATTAAGTTCGCTGATGATACACGCCTCATTATCCCAACTCAGTATCTTTATACCACTGGCGATGAACTTGCTAACATTGACTTGTGGTCCAGTAAGAACAATCTACAGTTGAATAAGTCGAAATCCCGTGAACTTCTTTTCCATCCTCCGCGATCTAGATTTCTAGCAAGTTCTGTGCCACCGGTCCTAGATGGAATTGTCAGAGTCAACACCTTGAAGTGCTTAGGTGCTACACTGCAATCCAACTTTTCTTTTTCTGTCCACGTGGACGATATAATTAGCAGTTGCTCTTTTAATCTTTTTGCCATTCGCACTCTAAAATCAAAAGGTCTTACTTCTGACCTAATTTTCACTGTCTTTAAATCTATTGTACTCTCCAAGTTAACATATGCATCGCAATTTTGGTGGGGTTAAGTTGGTTCCTCCGAGAGTGAACGCCTTGAAGCCTTCCTCAGGAAGGCTACAAGATGTAACTTCTATGATGGAGTACGATCTTTTGCGGATATCGCTGCCGATGCAGATGAGAAATTGTTTAACGCTATCATCAGTAACAAACAGCATGTCCTGCACCGGCTTCTTCCGCCGCTTAAAGATAATGTTAACTTTAAGCTCAGGGAGAGGGCTCATCCTTTCTCTTTACCATCTAAGCATGCACCTTTGATGGATAAGAACTTTATAATTAGAATGCTATATAAAGACTCTTATTAAGTTTTTTTAAAACAATGTCTGCTTATGTTTACTACTTTCTATATTGCCATTTGTGTGTGTACGTTTTCTGTGGTATGTCAGATTTCATGTAATAAACGAATATAATAATAATCAACTAGATAGGGTGCTTTGAGACTAACAGTGTATGACAGCTGGGTGATCAACTAGATAGGATGCTTTGAGACTGAAAGTGTATGACAGCTGGGTGATCAACTAGATAGGATTCTTTGAGACTGAAAGTGTATGACAGCTGGGTGATCAACTAGATAGGATGCTTTGAGACTGAAAGTGTATGACAGCTGGGTAGTCAACTAGATAGGATGCTTTGAGACTGATGGTGTATGGCAGCTGGGTGTCAACTAGATAGAGTGCTTTGCATCCTCTTTGATGGCCTAGTGTTTGATTCTATTCGTTGTCTGCATATGCTGCTTTATTATTTATCATCTGATTGCGATTTATATTTGCTATCAATTTAAAAATTCATTGATGTTGAGATTTAAAATAAACATATATTCTTCTTCTTCTCCCTTTTCTTCTTCTTCTCCTTCTTCTTCTCCTTCTCCTTCTTCTTCTTCTTCTTAATCCGCTTCTCAGGAACCCTGAGCCTATTTGGAGCATTGTTCACAGAGAACTGGATCATCCTTAAGTCTATTTTGACCGTTTCTTTGGTTGGTCGGTCAGTTGATCAACCACGGCGATGACCAGGGGTACAAAGATTCACCGCTGTACCCATGAAAATTTTTCATCGCCACAACGGTTCACGGGTCAGCAACTCGGTACAAGACTGTTGTACACTTAACGCAATTTTTTAAAAGCAGATAAATCTAATGTTAACGTCAGTTTCCTTACTCGAAAGCTATGTCAGTGACGGGCGAGCCCAATATTTGAACCCCGTACATACTGATCCGCGATCGAGAATCTTAACGGCATCGCCACTGTCTCCAGCCAGAGAACAGAAAGCCTTCGAGCTCTGAGCTTGATGTTAAACCCAATAATAAATCCATGCTGTCTTCCTTGTTAAACAAACCTGGACTCCTATTCCATCATCAGCTGAGAGTCTCAGAGTGGAATTGACGAGCTCCAATGACAGGAAGTCCGGAGTGGGACCTCTGTTGTAGAAGATGATCCCAGTCTCTTCCTCTGTCCTGATCATCAGAGAGATCACGAGGGTCTGCCCGCTGATGATGTGCAGCGGAGGAAAGGCGAGGAAGGCGTCGATAGACTGGGCTCTCAGAGTTATAGCGTTCCAAGGTATAGGCTTCTCGTCCAGGGTCAGCTCACCTGAAAGTCCACTCTTGAAATAAAGTCAGGCAGCTAGGTTAGTTGAAGCCAAGCTTATTGAAGATTGGCTAGTTGAAGCTGAGCTTTTTAAAGTTGAGTTAGTTTAAGCTAAGCTAATTGAGGCTAAGCTAATCGAAGCTGTGCTAAGTGAAGGTACTCTAATTGAAGCTAAGCTTATTGAAGATAGGCTAACTGAAGCTAAGCTATTTGAAGCTAGACTAATTTCAGCTAAGGTAATTTAAGCTAAGTTAATTGAAGCTAAGCAAGTTGGAGATTGGAGCTAAGCTAGTTTAAGCTAAGCTAGTTGAAGCTAAGCTAGTTGAAGCCAGGCTAGTTTAAGCTAAGGTAATTTAAGCTAAGCTAATTAAAGATAGGCTAACTGAAGCTAAGCTATTTGATGCTAGGATAATTTAAGCTAAGTTAATTGAAGCCAAGCTAGTTTAGGCTAAGGTAATTTAAGCTAAACTAATTGAAGCTAAGCTAGTTGAAGCCAGCCTATTTGAAGCTAAGCTAATTGAAGCTTTGAAGCTAAGCTATTTGAAACTAAGCTAATTGAAGCTAAGCAATTAGAAGTTAAGCTAATTGAAGCTTAGCTATAAGAAGCTAAGTCTAAGTTGAATAGAACTAATTACACTGGCTCTTATAAACTTAATCGTCAATAAATTAAGTAGACTAGCCATTAAGTAAAGAAATAAACATTTTCTTAGACTATGTTGGATAGAACTAACTATACCGGCTCTTATAACCTTAATCGTCAATAAATATTTATTAATTGATTAAGTTTTTGATTGATTGAGTGATTGATTACGGATGGATCCGTTATTAACTGATTCATTAAATTCGTTTAGGACTTTACTTCTCCTCAGCACATTTCTTTTGCAGATTGGTCTGGGTGAATTGATCTGTAGTGATGTGTGCTGTTGAGGACGTCCCTGACATCATCCCTGAATGAGGAAACGGACGTTAAACCTTTGTTATTATTATTAATAGATAATTTTCGTCTACCATACCGCTGTTCCAGATGGAGACACCAGTAGGCAGGCTGGTTTGGTTTAGGGCAGCCAGTTCCACAATATTCAGATCATTGAACATGAAGTTCTGCATGTGCCCAACGAAAGACTCAGTAGTTGAATGACGTACATCCATTCTTGCCACGTGAATCTTGTCTGTATCTAGCGTGTAACCTTCACCAGGGCTGTCAGCTTGACAGAATATCATCATAAAATTACTCAGTGTTTAACACCCGTTTATTGCAGTAAATTTCGTTATTTATAATTGAAGTCGTCGGTAGATGCAGTTGCAGTTACTTATAAATCAATTCTCTTGGAACTACTGGTAATAGTTGTTACCTCACCAGTAACTTACTGTTACCTAAATCTTTTTGACGGTATCTCGAGTGTGTCGAGTCGTCTTGAAGAGAAGCCTTGTGCTTCTGAACCTTGACGTTAAACACGCTACAATCTAGATGCAGTTGCCGTTTCGATCTGGGAGTTAAGTTGATCTAAGGTGTGTTGCTGATATTAAAGTCTTCATTATTTCCACCATCACTCTATGACTAGTCGTATTCGTTGACTTACATCATCATTGATTGTAGCAAGCACATATTTTAGATTAATCTTCTAAACACTGGCTCGGAGCCAGTGGCGAAGTCGGTAAGATACTCGACCGCGGATCAGTAGGTGCGGGTTCAATCCTGGGCTCTCCCGTCACTGATATCGCTTTCGAGTGAGGAAACTGACGTTAACCTTAGCTTTACCAGCTTTTAACAGCCAAGACAAAAGTATGAGCTAGGAGATATTTACCGGTGACTTGGGGGCACTGGTCCACCCATCCCCCCAGGTAATTGGCTCTTCTCTGCACATACAGGGTGTGCCACCTGTCGTCGTTCAGAGACTTGTCGCATCTTAGTGTCATCTGAAAGGACTGCCAAAGCAGACATAGAGACATATAGTTTAACGTCCGTTCCCGTATTACAAGAAACATTGTAAGGGACTGCCCGAAAAATAACTTGTAGCTTATTTGTCACAGCTTAGTGTCATCTGAAAGGTTCTGCCAACGCAGACATAATAATAATATTGATAATATTTTATAATGATACAGGTAATATTTTAATGATTTTATAATAATAATGATAATAGTAATAATAATAATAATAATATTATTATTATCAATATCGTTATCACTATCATTATCATTATCATTATCACTATCATTATCACTATCACTATCATTATCATTATCACTATCATTATCATTATCATTATCATTATCATATCATTATCAACTATCATTATCCTATCACTATCATTATCAATATCACTAATCACTATCATTATCCCTATCACTATCATTATCACTATCAACTATCATTATCATTTCATTATCATTATCTTATTCACTTCATTATCATATCACTATCACTATCATTATCCAGCATTTCATTTCACTATCATTATCATATCATTTCATTGATCATTCCATTATCATTATCACTATCACTATCATTATCATTATCATTATCATTATCACTATCATTATCATTATCAATATCACTATCACTATCATTATCATTATCATTATCATTATCAATATCATTATCATTATCATTATCAATATCAATATCACTATCATTATCATTATCAATATCAATATCACTATCATTATCATTATCAATATCACTATCACTATCATTATCATTATCATTATCACTATCATTATCACTATCATTATCATTATCAATATCAATATCAATATCATTATCATTATCATTATCATTATCATTATCATTATCATTATCATTATCATTATCATTATCATACCACATTATCATTATCACTATCATTATCATTATCATTATCATTATCATTCTCATTATATTTATCACTATCATTACACTATCATTATCATTATCCATTATCATTATCATTAGCATTATCACTTCACTATCATTACATTATCATTAATCACCCTATCATTATCATTATCATTATCATTATCATTATCATTATCATTATCATTATCATTATCACTATCACTATCACTATCATTATCATTATCATTATCATTATCATTGTCATTATCATTATCATTATCATTATCATTATCATTATCATTATCATTATCATTATCATTATCACTATCACTATCATTATCATTATCATTATCATTATCATTATCATTATCATTATCATTATCATTATCCTTATCATTATCATTATCATTATCATTATCCTTATCATTATCATTATCATTATCCTTATCATTATCATTATCATTATCATTATCATTATCATTATCATTATCATTATCCTTATCATTATCATTATCATTATCATTATCATTATCATTATCATTATCATTATCATTATCATTATCCTTATCATTATCATTATCCTTATCATTATCATTATCATTATCATT